>PVJA010012442.1:18407-52148 GCA_004027025.1 Myocastor coypus | reverse complement strand
AAAAAAAAAAAAAAAAGAAAAAAAAAAAAAAAAAAAAAAAACAACAAAAAAAAATATTCTAGTGTTTCTCTAGCTCACATCTCCAAAACTATCCAAACGCCTCTTAAAGACCAGTTTTAAAGGCTTCTAAACTGTAAAATGGTCAGGTGCTGTCACAGCAGTGGCTCACTTCCTGGCCTCAATTTTGTCACAGCCACCTTCCCATCCCTGGGACAATATATACTTGGCACCAGTAATTTACAGAAGTAAAGGTTTATTTTGGCTCAGAGATTCATTCCATAGTTGGTGGGTTCTAAGCCCAGAACAGGATGGCAGAGGGCCAGAGTAGAAGAAAATGTACCCAGGCATGGCAGCTACGAAGCAGAACAGGAGGGTGTCCTTGTATTGCCACCCAGGCTGACATACACCCTTCCAAGTCATTCCTACAGTGGCCTACTTTTTTCAACCAAGCTCCACCTCTGAAAATGAGACTTTCGCATGTCTTCTTAGATCTAAATCATAACTTTCTTTCTTTCTTTCTTTCTTTCTTTCTTTCTTTCTTTCTTTCTTTCTTTCTTTCTTTCTTTCTTTTCCTTCTTTCTTTCATTCTAAACAGTGGTGATTGAAACTTGCACCCTTGCACTGAGCCACATCCCCAGCACCTTTAAAATTTTTATTTTGAAACAGAGCCAAGCGAGGTTGCTAAGTTGCCCAAGGGAGAGCTTTAACTTAAACTTCCCTAGCTTTAACCTACAGTGCTGGGATCACAAGTGTATATCACCACACCCAATTTCTATGGTCATTTCTTTACCTTGGTGATATTTTTTCAGATTAGGAAGTGAGGAAGGGAGTTCTGGCCTTTTCCCCCCATCTGGTGCTGCTGGGCCTGCAGGTCTGTGTAGGGCTGTGGATGTGGGTCTAGATTACACAGGCTGGGTTTTGTTAAGGTTGTCAAGAATAAGGCCTACTTTTAGAGATACCAAGTGAAGTTTAGAAGATGACAAGAGGGCAAAACTGATTACTATGCTAGGAAACGCGTGGTAATACAGGATAAAAATAAGTACAATACACCTAAATACAGGATGATAGTTCATGTAACTAACAGAGATTCGTTTGTCAGATTGCTTATGCTTGTATTCAAGGGAATATGATAGACTGTGCAGCATATGCACATGAACTACCTAAATAACGTGTGAAAGCTGGTCTGACAAATTATGCTGCAGTGTATTGTGCTGGTCTATTCCTGGCCCGCAGGCTTCTCAGTAGGTTTGGCTTGGATAGAGCTATGAAGGCCAGGTAGAGGTGACTGGAGATGAATGCAGCATGGAGAGCATCGATGGCAAACCCGGCGCCTTCCCCTGCTATTTGAATGTAGGCTTTGCCAGAATTACGACTGGAAATAAAGTTGCTGGAGCCCAGGGGTGCTGTGGAAAGAGGCTTGTTTGCCCCTCACAGTACCACATGATTCCCTGGTTGTGATTCTGAAAGCAAGGAGTTCAGTGCAGAAGTACATCGGAAGCACATTATGGGTCAGAATGTCACAGATTATATGCGCTACCTAAGGGAAGAAGATGAAGATGCTGACAAGAAACCGTTCTCTCAGGGCACGGAGAACAATGTAATTCCAGACATGATGGAGGAGATGCATAAGAAAGCTCATGCTGCTATACGGGAGAATCCAGTCTATGAAAAGAAGCCGAAGACAGGAGTTAGAAGGAAGAGGTGGAACCATCCCAAAACATCCCTTGCTCAGAAGAGAGATCAGGCAGCTCAAAAGAAGGCAAGCTTCCTCAGAGCTCAGAAGTGGGCTGCTGAGAACTGAACCAAATTTCTATGAAGATTTTTCAGATAAAGACCAATAAACTTATTCATCAAGCAAAAAAAAAAAAAAAAAAAAAAAGTGAGGACTTGGGGCTGGAGAGATAGTTCAGCAGTATAAAGTGCCTGCTTAGGCAAGCTTGCAGGGGCCACAGTTTGATCCCTGGTGCTATATGTTGCACCAGCCCTACCCCCAGGGAGGGCTGTCCTGGTCACCAAAAAAAAAGTGGGAAAATGTAAGGAAGCATTTATTTTAATAGTTTCTTCAGTTTTACCATAGATATTTTTACCTCTTTAAAATCAGAGTAAATTTAAAATTAATACTTTTTAATGAAAAGTACACATATAAGGATAATCCAAGTTTTATAAATAGATTGCCCATTCTCCCTCTCTTTGTATAATTACCTGTATTTTCTTATTTCCATATTTAGGTATGGAAAGATCTGTACGATCATTTTATTTATTTATATATATGTATTTTATTTATTTTAATGAGAAAAATGATAAAATAGTAATGAAACAGTTTCAAAACAAGTTAGTAAGGTGGTTATAATAACTAATACATTGCATATTGTAGTCCTTATAGTAGTTATTCAGAGGACAAGATACAGACTTGTTATCTTATCTAAGCAATATTAGCACAAACTTTTATTCTCAATGAACTAAGATAAAGTAGCTGTATATCTATCCTAACTCTCTTGTGTGTATATTTTTTCCTTCTTTTTAAAGTTCCTAATACTAGGACAAAGTAGCATATCATGTCTCAGAGATATGGTATGAATCATAAAAGAAAAAGTATAATTAAACAATATTCAGACAATTAATTAAATATTAATTAAAATTAAATTACATATTTCAGAACAACATTCTAAAATTCAAATCAAATCATGAGTCCAACTTAGAGGCCATAATGTTGTATACATATGTATGAATCTATAATCAATTCAGAATACTTGCATAGAATTT
The DNA here is from genome assembly GCA_004027025.1 of Myocastor coypus. Classification (NCBI taxonomy): domain Eukaryota; kingdom Metazoa; phylum Chordata; class Mammalia; order Rodentia; family Myocastoridae; genus Myocastor; species Myocastor coypus. The sequence goes on along the minus strand of PVJA010012442.1, from coordinate 49,385 downwards.
GAATAGGTTAATATATACAAAGATATCAACTAAGAAAAAGTTTCCATAGTAGTAAAGAATTACTAAGAATAAAACATAACACAAATACTGGAATGGCACATATGTGACCAGAGCTTCTAATATATTGGGGATAGGATATCGCACAAAGTTCTAGTATGTCGTGGACAGACAATGTCTGTGAGGCTTACTGGTGGCCAGGTGTCACTTGTGGGACTGAGTTACTGCTATATCCTTGATATTCACTTTGTAGACCCAGACAGAATCATAACTCATAGGGTGCAGGAGAAGTCCATTTGTAGAATATGCTGATGGACGTATTCTGCTGCTGTATATAAAAGAACAGTTGAAAGACTACTTTTGTATACCTCTTTTTCTCCTGTGTTTAACTATTTGCCCTATTTTGTGGGTTCTTTCCATTCTCCTTCATGGAGTTGTGGCCATTTTGATCCTTCTCTAGAATATCTTTTAGTAAACTGTGCAGGGTTGGCTTTGTCACCATGAAAGACCTTAAAGACACCATTGCACCTAGTGAAGGTCTTTATTTTGTCTTTGTCCTGGTAGTATTTCACTTCTCCATTGAACCTGAGAGTTTTACAGCATATAGCAATCTGGGATGGAATTTGTTTTCTTCCAAAACTTCGAGTACTTTGCTCCATGCTCTTCTTGATTTGATGGTTTGTAAAGAGAAATCTGTTATTCTAATGGGTTTTCCTTTAAATGTGATCTGTTTGTTTTCTCTAGCAGCTTTTAGTACACTGTTCCTGTGCTGAATTTCTGGGATCTTGATTATTATATGCTTGGGTGTGGTTTTAATTATATTGATGTTATTTGGAGTTCTACATGTTTTGGTTACCTGAATGTTAAATTATTTCCCCTTATTTGGGAAGTTTTCTGCTATTACTTCTGCCCATGTTGTTTTTATATCATTTGTAGAGACTTCTTTCTCACTGATGCCTCTTTGCATCATCTTGCAGACGTTGAATTATTTTTTCTTGCATCCTAGTTGTTATTAAGAGATCTTTTCTTACCTCTTCACTAGGTGCAATGGTGTCTTTAAGGTCTGAAAGTCTATTTTTACTTTCATTGAAACAGTTTTGCTAGCTTGTAATTGAGGTTTTATAGCACTGTACAGCACTTTGACTCTGCTTCATACATTCTATTATTTTCCTATATTGATAATTCAAGGATTCTATCATTTTTCTATTCTCTTCTATTTTTTATCAGTGTATTCTTTAGAAGCATTTAATGCTTTTTTATCATAGGCATTATTTCTTTTTTTACTTCACAAATTATTTCTGCTCTGATTTCCTCTATACCTCTGTTGTTTCTTTACTTGAGATGCTACTATTTCAGAGATTTCAGGTGTGCGATTTTCAATTTCTTCTGCTATTGTCTCCTGTATTTGTTCTGGGTAGGCTTGGCACCTGAGAGCAGAGTTTGCTCCTCTTTGTATAGCTGTGCCTTCTGGGTGTAGAGCTTTGGCAGAGTTCTTACCTTAGCACCAGATCTGCATCTACCGAGTTCCAGGTGGGTGTGGGTTGGGTCTAGCTCCTGAGCTCCACTTTCTCCTGCTGCAACCCTTGGAGGTGAATGTCTGTGCCACTCTGGCAAGATGTTCTGCTCCTGTATCAGCTGGATGAGTCTTGTCTCTAGTCTCTCTGCAGAGAGTTCTGTGGCAATTTTCCACACTAGGCCTGCCTGATAGATGAAGTTCCACTCACATGTCGGGCTTTGTTGCAGGGTCGAATGAGTTTCCAGTGGGCCCAAGATGGTCTCACTTGTCCATTGGGCCTGATTGCTGTGTCTAATGAGTTTCCTGGGGCTGTGTGATCATTTTAATCATCTGTGGACAAGAATTTTTCTGGTTGTGTGACTTGGGATTCTTTTTTAAATTATATTTAGCTTTGTGATTTTCTGCACATTTTACACTTACATAAGAAAATATCATGGGGATGGGGAGATAGCTCTGTGGCACAAGTGCCTGACTGGCAAGTGCAAGGTCATGAGTTTGAACCCCAGTCCCGGGAAAAAAAAAAAAAAAGAAAATATCATTTTTTTTTTTTTTTTTTTTTCTTTTTGGCAGGACTAGGGTTCAAACTCATGATTTGCTAGGCAGGCACTTGTGCCACAGAGCTATCTCCCTGACCTCTATTTTTTCAAACACCGATGATCTTAAAATTTAAAAACAAAAGACAATATTAGAAATCAATATGACAACATATTAATAGTGCTCAACTCTAGATGGGGTAATTTGATAATTATTAGGTTTTTATTTTTGTGGTCTTTTTTTGTATTTTTTTTTTTAAACATTTGTAGGGAAAAATAACAAAGGTAAGTTGAGAATATTGGCTTAATACCAACTGAATTTCAATGGTGCTGGTCCCTTTTATGAGCTGTCTAGAAATTGCAAAGACAGATTGATAGAAGCAGTGGTCAGCAGGAGTGGCTGGTGGGGTTTTTTTTATAATGAACTGCAGATTGATAGGCCGATGTGGCCCATGGACACCCCCAGGTGGCCAAAGAGAAAAGTGACAGTGTCTGGGAACTTGGAGTTCCTTTCAAGGCTCTGGGAGAATCATAGAAACTCCAAGAGAACAGTAAGACCTATTCATCATTGCATATGCTAACTATGCCATGACTCAATTTTTCCCTGGAATCATAACACCTAGTAAAAGAATACTCATAGGTGTTAGCTTTTTCACTGACCATATAATTGAATTTTTTTTTTTTTTTTTTTGTCTTTTTGAAACAGGGTCTCGCTATGCAGTTCAGGCTGGCCTTGAGCTCATTTTTGTAGCTCAGGCTGGTCTTGAACTTGCACCGATCCTCCTGCCTCAGCCTCCCGAGTGCTGGGATTACAGGCGTGTGCCACCATGCCCGGCTTATAATTGAATTTTATTCTACTTATTAAGCATTCAACAGAGAAATATGTCCATGAAAACTAATGAAACAGTAAAACATTATACTTAAAATTAGAGCAGATTCAACTGTATTCATGGGCCGAGGATGACATTCAAACAAAGAGCTCAAATATAGAGTGATTGATAAGTGGCAGTCCCAGAGTGATGTCTTGACCATGCTGGGCTGATTCTTTGCTTGGAGCCAGGAGACAGGCAACCATGGTGAAGTAAAAAAGCATGGAGCTGGAAGTCAGTTCCCACTCTTCCCTTCCAGTTTCCTTCTTCAGAAAATCGAGATGCTAAGACCAACACTTGATTTGATGAAGGTGACCTATGTGTCACTGGGAAATGACAAAAAGCTAATCTGTCTTAGGTCATAGACCTGTTCTTATGTTTTTTTTTTTTTTTTTTCCTGCTTAACTGCCCTTTATTTCCAGCTTCTCCAATTACCAACCCACACAGGGAGCTCCTGAGAGGACCTATAAAATGAAATATGAATTGCAACTTGTCTGCAGGAGAGATGAGACATTCTGAGACAATGGCTTTGATGCTGTAAGAGAAAAGCATGGGTGTGAGGCGCGTGGGCCATTGGTGTCCTGAGAGCTGGAGAGCCCAGACGGAGGATCTGGTCTAATGTCCTTACATTATAGAAAGTGATCCAAGACCCAGAGACGTGAAGACTTGCTTAGGCTTGGCTTACTAGTGAGTAGTAATGAAAAAGATACCAGACTTCTGACTTAGAATAAGCAGCTCTGTGTTGAGGTATCAGGTATCACTTTTACTGGAAGGAATGGCTGTAGAGAAGCGCAGACATTCAAAGTAGCGTGGGGAACAGAGTTAAACAAGAAAACTCTTGTGATAGCTCATGGGTCATATGTTTCTGAATATAGTTTAATCTTAATTTTTGTTTTAAGATTCATACTGTATCTTTGTCTTACAATCTACTTATAAGACATGGTATGATATTTTCTCCTAGCATTAGAAACTTTAAAAAGTATATTTCCATTTTCCAATGACTTTATATTGCTTTTTCCTTGTCTTTTACATACATCTTTTTTTTTCCCCTCTCTTTCAGTCCTTTGAATTAACTAGTCTAGTTTCTGACACACTCTTTTTTTCTAATGTGGAATAAGATGATATTTAATTTTGTTCTTTGATAGCTAAGTTTATATGTGTATGCTTTAATGATTGATTTTCTTTACAATTAGTTGAGGACACCATAATGTTTGTAGGGCAGGCATCCTGGCTCTGCTTCCCTACCTGCAGTGAAATTGTTGTTTCCTCCTTGCCAGGAATCGGTACCATCTTTTCTCCTCTGTTCACAGCCTGAATGCCGTGTTCTTCCATTCTAGAAGCATTTGGATGAACTGCATGTTCTTCATGATATGTGCTTGGTGCTGTCATAGAAGAGACCTGAACGCAAACATTCCTGACTCCAGGGGAAGCAGTGTTGTACCAGCTGACCTGGCAGCAACGATGCTCTGGGACATAGAAGCGAAGGGGAAAATGTGCTGATTGGTAATGGTGGAGATGGTAGATTAACTAACTGGATTAAAGGATGGTTAGTTTGTAACACCCAGCTGAATCACATGAGCCTAGGGTGGGGTGTGGAAGGGCCACCTGAGGGTTGTTGTCAACAACATGAAAGAGCTGGAGGGGAAGATGGTGCCGTTGCTTCTCCTGGGGAAACTTGTGCTGGCCTTTCTGCTCTGTTCTCATCATCAGAGGAGCTTGGAACCTCGCTCTTGCTGAGGATGGCTGTGGTACTTTTCAGGGGAGCTCTGGCTCTTACTTTGAGCATCACTTCCTGGCTCCAGTGCAGATCCCTCAGCCTGATGGTTCCGAACCTTCATCCCACTGGCACAGACATTTTAGCTTCCGCCACTGACCTTTGGGCCTTCCCAGAGCAGATTCTGATACAGACATTAGTAAGCCATTGTCATTGGCTCTGGGCATCTAGCTGGCATCTTGGAGGACATTGCTATGGGCTCCCAGTCTTCAGCTAGACTTGTGCAGGACATTGCCATGGGGTGCAGGTCCTCAGCTTGAATTTTGGCATCTCTCATGTATGGACAGATTTCCTGCAGTTTTTTGCTTTTGACTCTTTGGATGAATATTATAAAATAACTCTATAAAGTTTGTGTTGTGTGTTAAATCTTTTCTCATAAACCCTGACTACAACAGTGAACTTGATGGCAGTGCAGTCAGGGAAAAGATGGATTCCTGAGTACGAAGCTGGACCTGGAGGGGGTTTACGCCAGCATTCGGGGGAGAAGAAGATCAGCTATGAAGTGATGCACAGACAAAATACTTAGGTACACAGAGGCGTAGGAGCAGACAAGCGTCACAATTCTTCCCTTTTCTAACTTCTTAAACATTGGTACCTCGCCTGAAGGCAGCGAACTTTCTGACTGTGATTCCCTTCCGTGGGGACTGAGAGCCTGTTTCTTGGAAACTTGCATTGCTTTCCGGAGGAGCTCCAGGCTGTGACAGCACCGGCCTGAGATTGCTGCTGTGCCACAGTTCTGTCTTCAGTCCTCCCTGCTCTTCTCTTTCTGCCTCTTTTCCTTCCTCCAGGCCCTTCCCATTTGCAAAATTGACAAAGCACATATTTAGAAATTCCAGGAGAGCAGAGCAAAAATCCTTTATAAAAGGGGTACATGTGCACACAGAAGAGGGATGTTTATTTACCACGGCTCTGGAGAAGTTCATTCTAAGAGCGCAATTTCAGAGCCGATGAGACTCACACCTGCGGGCAAGCAAAGTCAATTAGGAATAAAGAACAGTCATTGCCTCCGGACCCTAAAATCTAAAGGAAATATCACAGATCTCAAGACCAATTCTCAAAGTTACTTTTCCCTTTCTACTGACTTTCATTTTCTATTTTTGCTGTTTTATTCCCTGAATTTTTCTTTGTATTTGGAAAGAAGGAGAGGACTATTAGAGTTTTGAGAGAAATGGGTTAAAACCAGTAGAGATAAGTGATGATGGAGAGAGAGAGAGAGAGAGAGAGAGAGAGAGAGAGAGTCTCAACAGAAGGTGGCGTTGGGGTCTGAACCTTAGCTCAGTGTCATTTTCCCTAGAATCTGTCTCACCCTTGTCTTGCTCTCCATTTGCCCTGACACTGTGTATGTCCATTGGCTTTTATATACTGTTTAGGCCCTGTAAATTAGGCCACTCTCTCCCAGCTGCTGAACAAAGGAATTGCCATCAGTGCTGACACAGCAGGTTCTCAGATGTTCATTGCAGTAAGAAGTGATTAAGTTTCAGGCTTACTGATATGAGAGACACTGGGGCTCAGAGCCCTGCTAATTGACTGGTGTGCCCAGGCAAGAAGCGGGCTTTCTGGGAAGTAAGATGTCTATAGAAGCAGTGAACTAAGAGACGCATGGTATTTTCTGTGCCACCTGCTTCTCACATGGTGTTGACAGTCACTAGAGGGGGGAGGGTGGGCTGGGACCATTGGCAAAACTTCTTGGAAAAAGTGGAGTTGGAGTGCGTTGAGAAGCAATCAGAGAAATGGAAAGGAAGGAAGAGAATGTCAGGATGGGAGGCCCACTATCAGCCAAAGCGGAGAGGCAGTAAGATCTGTGGGCACTTAGAGATCATCTAGATAATCCATGTGGCTAGAGAAGTTTGTATAGAGAGTCTGGGGTGGACAAAGACAGAGAGATCTGCAGATGCCGGAATAAAAAACTCTCTCTCTCTCTCTCTCTCTCTCTCTCTCTCTCTCTCTTTCTGCCTCTCTCTTTGTCTCTCTGCCTCTGTCTCTCTAGCATCTGTATCATTCTAGTTGTTAATTCCTGAGGGCAAAGTGGATGCTATAGATCAGAGCTTGCCCAGATGCCCTCCTCAAGACAAGTGTGCATTGTCTAAGCTTCTAGGAGTGTTTTTCCATCTGGGCGTCTCTCCCCAGGAAGGCAGCTGCCTTATTTAGTGCACCCCTATTTAGAACTAGTGCTAGTTGATCGTACTCTTGACTCAAGGTGAATTCCACCTGCAGAACTCATGTGGGGTGGGCTGAAGTCTCAGCCCCAGTCCAACGTCTTTCTCTGTTCAGTTCCCCTTTCCAGTCCCTAACAGGTGCTGTTTGGGTGAGCATTCCCAAGTACACTCCACAGCGGAAGCTCAGAGCATCCCAGGGACCTGACCAAACCAAGCCCATGAAGACTAAATGGTCCTAGGAAGCCAGTTTTTTCTTTAGTTTTCTAAGACAAAGTCTTATAGTTTGGGATGGTTTTGAATTCACTGGGTAGCCCAGGTAGGCCTCAAACTTGCAGTGATCCTCCTGCCTCAGTCACCTAAATTCTGGGACTATACACTTGTACCACCAGGCTCAGCTCTAGTTGAGACAGAAGTGGGTTTAGAAGTGACTTTAAGGTTACATTTTGGAGCTGTTGAAAGGGAAAACACCTCTGTGGATGGCAGGTGGCATAATACCAGCCATCAAAATGCCACCATATAGGCAACTGAGATTGATCGACCACGATTCGATCTCTGGCACCATGTGCTGCATCCCCCCAAGGGCAGGCTGAGCCAGCCATAATATAAACAAACAAACAAACAAATAAATAAATAAAGGTAAAAAATGCTGCCATAATGCATCACTAGAAGTTCCACCAGTGGTGAAATGGGATTAGAGGGCAGTGAGTGGGTATTCACTGGTGGGTGACTGAGGGGGACCAGTGTTTGGGTTAAGGCCATTGACTAGTGAATGGCATGGGTCTTTCTTGGTAAATACAAATATTCTTTAGCCTCTTGCCATCAGAGGGAAATAAAAGTTACAAAGAAAGCTTAACATTTAATTATTGGAGGCACTGAGTCATCCAAGCAGAGAAAGTTGAATTCACGAGCCAGCAGTTCCACCTCACAAGGTCAAGTCCCTGTAGCCGGGAGGAAAGAAGAGTGTGAGACATGTCAGGGCTACCTTAGTGGATGTGCTCAGGAAGTTTAAATCCCTAGAGTCCCTGGGACCCTCAGGACCTACAGGAGTGCCCTACTCTGCCCCTCAGTATCCTAAGAATTGATATTTTAAAGTCTGAGAAGAGTGTGCTTAGAGCAGCCTAGCAATGAAAGGGTGATGTGAGACGTGTTGGGAAGAAATGAGGATTCTGTTCCACTGGTCGCTAATGCTTCAGTGGTTCCTGGGGCAGGATGCAATTTAACATGTTGACAAATAAGGCATTGTAGCAGGAATAAATACAGTTTGTCTACATACAGATCAGGTCCAGTAAATCTTACATGTCCTCAAGATAGAACCTATTTCTTTCTTTTCTCGTTTCCAATTTCCATTTTCAGTTTTATTTCATGAAATAATAATAACAACCTCACAGCAGTGATTAAACTAATAAATAACATTGTGCATTAGCGCATGAGAATAAGGAATGTATATTATAAATAATAATAGTTTATTTATGATACTGTCTCTATGCACCCTTTCTATTCTGTTTATCATTCTTAAAAAGCTACCAAACAAATGCAACAGTGCAATGCACATATATGGAATATGCATATATATATATATATATATATATATATATATATATGTATATATATATATTACAACAAATAAGAAAACTAAATGCTGGCTCATAAGGAAAATGGGAACCCTAGAGTAAAAACTACTGGAGATAATGGAAGTTTATCAGATTTATATACAACTGAAACTTAGTTATATGAACCTCATAGTCAGTTCAGATATTTTTGTAATACCAATAGATAAAAATCTTAGTAATCAACATTATTATTATTATTATTATTATTATTTTTTTTTTTGTCTTTTTTGAGGCAGGGTCTTGATATGCAGTTCAGGCTGGCCTTGAGCTCACTTTGGTAGCCCAGGCTGGTCTCGAACTTGCAGCGATCCTCCTGCCTCAGCCTCCCAAGTGCTGGGATTACAGGCATGCGCTGCCACACCCGGCAACATTATTGACTTTCAGATAGAAAATACATCCACTTGGCTATTTTTTTTTTAATAAGAAATAACATTGAGACAATTTCAAAACACATTAGTAGTACAGCCACAATAATTGATACATTGCGTAGTGTTGTCTTCATATTAGCTGTTCTGAGTACAAGATGCAGACATGATAACTCTTGTAAACACTATTGGTACAAATATTTCTTCTCACTGAACCAAGAGACAGTAGTTGTACAGATAGAGCAATATTTCATTATAGTAGTGGGTTATTGGCAGAACTGGCAATGTCAACAGCTGTTCACTTGAGCCTTTCACAGCTCACCAGCACTTGGCTTTTCTTTTCTTTTCTTTTTTTTTTTTTTTTTTTGAGACAGGGTCTCGCTATGCAGTTGAGGCTGGCCTTGAGCTCGCTTTTGTAGCCCAGGCTGGTCTCGAACTCGCACCAATCCTCCTGCCTCAGCCTCCCGAGTGCTGGGATTACAGGCGTGAGCCACCATGCCCGGCTTGGCTTTTATTTTCTTGCAAAGCTCTTTACATGTGGTCATTTTTGGCAGTTTGCAGATGTCTGGCTCCCTTGGATCAATATACATTTTCAAAGGCTTTTGGGGCCCAGCCTCATGCCAATAGTCTATGGAGTTGGTCTGCATGAGGGCTGGGATAGACTGTTTGTCTGCTGCCTGGGACATGAGAACTCTAGCCCCTTAGACTCTGAGATTTCACTGGGAGTCCTTGGGGTCTTAGTCTTCTGAGCTTGGACTGGGAGTTACATCATCAGCTTTCTCGAGAACCTCAAACTTGCACGGAGCCAACATAGCAGTGTTCTAGGGTCTCCAGCTGGCAGTCTCTCGTGGAATTTTTCAGCTGCCATGACTGTGTGAGCCAAGTTGCCTAATAAATCCCCTCACACACACCACTATAGTATCCTATTGGTTCTGTTTCTCTGGAGAGTCCTGGCTAATACACATAGCAATAGCCAAATTAGCACGCTGAGTGATCAAATATTGGATTTGCTTTCCACAGACAGTTGGGATTATTTAGCCTAAATGCTTTGTCTCTCCTGTCCTCTGTAATCTATGGCAGAGTGTTATTTTCCTTAAATCATGAGCGCAGCTTTTTAAACTGCCTGCTTAATTGTCTCTTATGGGAGTGTATAATATTGGCCCATTAGTCAAATGTTAGCATGAGTCCCACTCCCCATATTTGTTAGTTGCAAGCCTAACTGGCTTCTCTAGATTCTAATGTGAATTAATAATCTCCTTGGCAAAATTTGCATGCCATTCCAACCTGCCTTTGGAGCCCTCAAACAGTGGTTATTTAGATATCCTAATTTCAAAATTCTTCAAAGACTTTTTTTTAGTATGAACAACATACGGAGAGTAGCATATATACTTTGGGAGCATTTTCCCAAATTCTATAAATAAAAGTTAAAAACTGGAGCCACACAGAATAGTTGAATATTCTAGGTATTCAACTGTGTCTTCATTTCTTATATGTGATATTTATTTTGAAATTAGAGGATAACTTAATGAGATAGCAAAAATCCTGGCAGATGGCACTCAATGGCAGATCTTTTTTTTTTTTTTTTCTTCCCAGTTTTGATTTCATGGATTTGTTGCGGTCTTTTTGGCCAGATTTTTAAGATTATAGAGTCTCAATTGTGTGATCTATTTACGAAGGAAGAGGCTGATTGACTGTGGACAGAGAGGCCCACGACTTACTTCATCTTTGTTATTGCCTTCTGTTTTCTAGGTCCATAAAGACAGAAAGGAGGGAGTGAAACGGCAGTGAGGCTGTGTACTTGTGCAAAGAAGGAGAGAGAGACCTAGGAAACAGAATGGAGTAGAATAAATGACAGTAATGGAGGTTCTAGATTTTAAATTTTTTCTGTAGCTAACATGAAATATTTCTCTAAATAGCTTTTTTTATGTATCATAAATAAAATTAGTGAAATAAAAATAGAAGGTAATTATCAACTTCAGCCAACAGATGCTAATATCTGCCACATTCAGCAGAGCAGATTTATTCATGGCTCTTGGACATTCAGATCACTGTAGCTTCTATAGAAATGTATAGCGTCCTGTTCTCCAACAGAACTATGTAATTACTGAACATTTGCTCCAAGTCCTTTGATACATTTCATTTACGGTTGTCTACAAATGCCACATGCTATGAGAAGCAGCAATTCTTGTTTTGCTTGTAGACAATTCAATTATGAAAAATACCAAGGAAGAAGTTGTACAAAGAATATCATTAAACAAACCAAGCCGCTCCCCTCCCTTCTGTGTATTTTAAAGAGGTACTGGCCTGTGAGCTTGCCAGGCGTTGGCGGTAGAACTGTCCTTTGAGCAAACATTTACTGAGATTTTCAGGGGTGAGAAGACATGCACATTATATTCCTTGTATGAACTTCTAAGAAGTTCCAGGGGAAGGAAAGAAAAAAGCAAATTGGGCTCTAATCTTAATTGATATCCGGGATCGATTCGATGGTTAAGCTAGAAATAACTTTGTCAAGTATTCTGTTACCTCTTTATTAATCTACCTTTGTAGCATTTTAGCCTGCTATTTTCTTATCAGTGAATGGCAGATGGTTTCATATTAGTGTAAAAGGAGGTTAGATTCTTCTTCTTCTTCTTCTTCTCCTCCTCCTCCTTCTTCTTCTTCTTCTTCTTCTTCTTCTTCTTCTTCTTCTTCTTCGTTGTCTTTTTGAGACAGGGTCTTGCTATTCAGTTCAGGCTGGTCTTGAGCTCACTTTTGTAGCACAAGCTGGTCTTGAACTCATACCAATCCTCCTGCCTCAGCCTCCCAAGTGCTGGGATTACAGGCATGCGCGACCATGCCTGGCCCATAAGGAGGTTAGATTCTTAGCCACTAGTTGGGCCATGTTTATGAGTGCTCAGGCTGTAGACAGTAGTGCATTCACATCTGGGCATTTTCCAGTGCTTGCGTGTAGAGAAAGCCTTCACATGCGTACTGCCTTTCTTCTGCGGCCTTAGTAACTTGACCGGCATTTGTACAGGGCACTCTCAGTCCCACGCCCTTCGTCCATTCTCTTTTTCTCCTCGTGGTGTTCGGTGCACACCTGTCTCATGTCACCCTTCACAGTGCTTCAGGTCAGAGGTAGTACATTCCTCAAATTTGGGTTTGACTTTAGGAAAAGCAGAATGGCCTGTTTGGCTCTAAGGCTGAATATGTGCCCCCAGTCAGGTTGTTAATAACTTTTCACAAGAAGGTTAGAACAGATTCTGTGTAATTAGAATGGCATAGACCTTCTGTTCTCTTATTGGCCCTCATATGAGAGAACTTATAGCATGGAAAGGAGCTGGTTAAGTCAGGATTTGGGAATGGCTAGGTGTTATTAACCAATAGCATCTTTAGCCAAAGACTCAATATGTTCTCCTGAACTACATTCAACTAGATTGTAAACTTCTGAAAAGACTGGGGCAATATCTTAAAGTTCTTTGTCAGCTTCACTATGTTCCTCTAGATCAGCAGTTCTCAACCTGTGGGTCACGACCCCGGTGGGGGTTGCATGACCAAAAAACAGGGGTCACCTAAGGCCATTGGAAAATACATATTTCTGATGGCTTTTTAAACCCATGCTATGCCATGGTGAAATGTTATTTATTGGAATTAGTAATAAATATTTCTCAACATGTAATTAAATATTGCTTTTGTGTTTAATCACTATGTTTAAATGATGTTTGATTTGTAGCAATGAAAATACAAAATATACATCAAGTATTTACATTCCAAATCATAACTGTAGCAAAATTACAGTTTTGAAGTAGCCACCAAAATTATTTTTTTGGTTTGGGGTCACTGCAACATGAGGAACTGTACTGCGGGGTCATGGCATTAGAAAGGTTGAGAACCACTGCTCTAGATCTAGTAAAGTAGTATACACTTTGTAGGTACTTGGTAAGTATTTTTAGTTAAATGAGACACTGAACAGAGCCCTAGCTTCCTGAGATTCCATATGAGAAGACTAAAGTTAAAGAGGAGAAAATCTAGTAATACTTGAGTCCTTACTATATATATAGTATATATGTATAGTATATATATATGTGTATATATATATATATATATATATATATATATATATATATATATATAGTAAGAACTATCTCAGTCTCTCAGAGTGCTGGGATTACAGTTATACAAAATTATTTTTTATATGTGCTATATACACATGCCAAAAATTCGACAACTTCACTCTTCTGCACTTTTTTCTTTAAAACACATTTAGGAAGCTTTCAGATGGTCTATGCCTCTTCTTAGAGTTGATAGGAATTGCTAGTTCTGTTGCCCGAATTCACAGTGACTCTGCTAGGCACATAATCCGGTGGTTCTGGTTGGCTGATTTGAGGGTGTAGTACTAAGAAAATTGAAAGGAACAGTCAGGGTCTCCTAGAGAGATTATGAATAAGAGGATTCGAAAGCTGCAACAAATACCGGTTCCTTCAATGACCATCCAGCTGAATGCTGGATCTGAAAGTCAGACATAAGAAAAACAAGGTGGAATAGTGGGACCATCAGGGCCACAGAGAGCTGCAACAGGAGGCTCAAGGGCGACGTGAATGTGGCACTGGTGAAGAAGAAAGAAAGAGAATGAAGCGCAGGCGACTTCCATATTTTCCAATGCTCCTGCGAACTGCTGAACAGAACTGCTGGAAATCCAGGAATGATTTTCATATGGGTTGAGTGAAAAGAGGCTCAGGATATTCCTCAGGTCACTACTTTATATATAGCGTCTGAAGAAATGACAGAAAGTCATAAAAAGTAGGTTTGGTTGAAGACTTACATTTCTTATTTATTTTTTTTTTTTACTGCACACACTTTGCATACTCTTTATTTAGAGGCCAGGTAAACAATCTAGACATGAGTCCTCTTTAAGTGTCATGGCGGCCTTGGGGAAATGTTTCTCTAATCCACAGTTGATAGCTCTTCCCCTTCCCCACTTGGTAGAGAAGCCGAGGCTCAGAAAGATGAGTGCTTTGAGGAAGGTCTCACCAGCGAGCGGCAGAGACAGGATTTACATCTGGTTCTGTTGGAGTCTAAAATATTTTACATTAAAAATTAAGAAAAAGTAATTATCCCTCCATGTTGTGCCAGGTGCAGAATCAGACAGCAAGGCCTATGATGCATGCGGAGGTCTCCAGAACGTCTTAGAGGCATCGCTACTCTTTGACCTGTGTTTATAGAGCCCAGGCCCATGGCTGTCCCCCATGGAACCTTCTTCCTTCTAGTTGTACCTTTTCCTGCAGACCTCATGGGAAACATATTTAATAGTCTTGTGGAGTTTGGATTTGTGGGACAAAAGAAACTGCCACTGCAAAACGACATCCTTAATGACTTGATAATTAAAACAACACTACATAAGCACAGCGTAAATGTAAGCAAATTGCTTGGAGAAGAAAAAAGCACTAAAACTCTTTCAAATGATCTGCTATTTGTTTAATTAGAATAGAATCTTTTTAAAAAAGAGTCAATGCCAATGGATTTATAAATGAATTGGTAGGAAAAAAACCTAGTAATTAAATACATCTTTCTGATAGTAGCCCAGAAAAAACAAACAAACTATGGATTAATTGTCAAATTGAAGGATTCTTGGCATGGTTTCTGTAACAAGAGATTTTGAAAATATCTGTGTTGCTTTCTTAGTGTGGGTCTTGTTATAAAAGAGTTGTGATAAATAATTGATGCAGGCAGTTTATTGGTCAGGTGATCCCAGAAAGCATAGGGGTGGGAGTGGGGGACACGGGACAGAGTCTATGTTGATGGGCAAGTTATTAGTGTAAGCAGCTGAGGCACTGTTTTACTTGGGACACTCTGAAAGAATGTTGGACTTCACTTAAATTGGCACTGCTGAGCCTCTGTAGAAGACAGGACCCATATGCAGCATCTTCCACTGGCTGAAGGTTGCTCTTAGAGCATTAAATCTTGGCTACTTTCAAGCTCCTCCAGACAAGCTCTGGCAGAGCTGGAGTTTTCAGGCAGAGAGGTAGAGAGATGGCCATAGAGCTGGAAGTTGGAAAACTCAGACTTTTTTATATTCATCCCTGGAGGCTACTGTTGGTGAACTCAGAAATGGGCCAGGGATACTCAATGCAGAATCTAGCAGCATCTGTACAGATAGGCTTCGGTTAGACATCATCACTGTTGATCAGCAGAAACCAATAGACGAATAACACGAGCAACACCTAGGAACCCTATAGGCAATTAAAACTTTTCTATTAGTAAAAATCAAGTAAAAGACAACAAAGAGGGCCTGCTTGATACCTCAGCAGACTAAAGCACCTGCTTAGGCAGAGTGCAGCGGCCAGGAGTTCCATCCCTGGTGTGCTGTGCTGGCCCTGTCCTCCCGGGCACACTGACAGGGCATGGTGGCATGTGCCTGTAATCTCAGCACTTGGGAGGCTGAAAACATGAGAACCACTGTGAGTCTGATCTACGTGGTGAGACCCTGTAAGCCTTGTCCTAAAAAAAAAAAAAAAAAAGACAAAATAAGACAAAAACAAAAAAGAAAGAGATGGGATTTTATTTATTTATTTATTTGTTTGTTTGTTTGCTTGTTAATTTATTCTTTGAGGCAGAGTCTCGCTATGCAGTTCGGGCCAGCCTGTGCTCACTTTTGTGGTTCCAAGGCCAGTCTTGAACTCGCAGAGATTCTCTTGTCTCAGCCTCCCAAGTGCTGGGATTATAGCATGCACCACTACCTCCCTGTTAAAATTAATTTTAACATTCTTGAAACTGAGTATTTCTAAGACATTACCAATTCAACATGCACTCAGTGGGACGACATTACCGAGGAGATCGCTTGCATGCTTTCACACAAAGCCTCGGATATGTGCATGCGTTTTACAATCACGGCACCTCTCCACGAGGACAGTGACACTGCAAGTGTTCGGTGGCTCCCTGTGGCTCATGGCTCTGGGGCTGGGTCACACAGTGCTAAGAGGATCTAGGAAAGACACTCCTGGGGGGGGGCAGGGAGGGGAACGGCATGAAGCAAGTACTTGTGATTTTCTTTGCAATACTGCTCCAGGCGTAGTCTTTCCGTATTTTAGGGTTATCCTTTCTTGTTTTGTGGAAATCACTAAACTACCTCCTTTTGTGATGTATGGGCTCTTTCAGGAGTCTTCTCTGTTCTTTTGCTTTCATAGTCCTTCCTTTTGTAGTATGTGGTAGACGCGGTCACGAGTTATTTTTCTTCACAATACTGACGGGCAGGGGCCTCCAGCTTTTTTGGTCTCTTCAGCTTCTGAGGCTCACGAGCAGGGCTTTCCATGGGAGGTCGGGGCAGGGAGAAGACAGGAACAGCATTCACTTGGTGCCGCCTCTTCAAGGCTGGGGGCCCCAGATAAGCTTCTGCCTCTAGCTACTGCACAAAGTTTGTATTGGGGCGTGGTGTCAGGATTGAACCACGAGTTTCTTACTGAGCTCCAGATTTTTTATTTTCAGAATGGTCTTGGTCATCATTAAGTTGCTCAGACTGGGATGGAGCTTGCAAGTCTCCTGCCATAACTGCTGAGATTGCAGTTATGTAAATCATTTTTTATATGTGCCAGAGACACATTTATGTCAACATTTTGACAACTTCACTCTTTCACACTTCCTTCTTTGAAACACATTTAAGAAGCTTTAAGATGGTTTATGCTCCTCTTTATAGTTGAAAGGAGTTGCAAATTCTCCTACCTGAATGATTTTTCACTTCAAACTGGTTTCTCTCTGTCTCTACTAGAAAGGCTGCTAATAAATAACAATAAATAAAATATTTACTTCCTAGTCCTTCTTGAAGTGAATAGTGGCCATTGGGATGGTTTTGGTTAATGAGATGCAAGCCAAAAATTGTGGGTGTTTCTTACTCCTTTTCTCCCTTCTTGGAACTCAGATGCCATGGCAGGCACTGTAGCAACTATCTTATATCAAGGAAGCATTTGGCACAAGCATGAAGGCCAGCATGATGAAGGTGGTGGAGAAAAAGGAGATTTAGTAGAGTAAATACTAATTTGGGGGATCTCTGTTGTCTTAGTTACTTTTCTCTCATTGCTGGGACAAAATACCCAGCACCCAGAATTAAGGAAGGAAGGGTTTATTTAGCTCACAGTGATGCAGGAAGAAAACACTGATCTAGGGTGGATGACCTCTAATAGGGAACCTCCAAATGATATAGGGAAAACCGATCCCCAACCTGAAAAGTACCTGGGATGAGTTCCTGTTCTCTAAAACCGAAGAATGAATTTTAGGAACAAATGGAGATTATGAGCAGAATAGATTTATTGAGGGAAAGAAAGCTCCTGTCCAAGAGAGGGACAGGAGGGGGTTCCCGAGTGGGTGCCCCCCAGAAGCTATCTCTTCCAGGGGCTTTTATAGAGAAGACATGGGAACTCGCTTAGGTGGGTATGAGGTGGGACAAAGACTATGGTCAACCAATGAGATTACAAGCACCATTGCTCAGGTAAAATTGATTAACATTGGGACCCAATGGGAAGGCAAGTCATGTAGCAAGCGGACAAGAACTCCACCTATTGAGCTTGGGCTGGTGACTCTTTCTAGGCTCTTTCAAGGTGATTGATACTCATTTAGCATATCAATCCCTGATGCCCATCTTTAAGGAACATGGAGTTGCTTTTAATTACTCTTGTCACAAGATCTGGCCCATGGCGAAGCAGTGTCTGTCTCTAGTTGTAGAGTCACCTCATCTTCCATGTTATTCTTGAGGGCCTGACCCGTCTGACTGCCTATAATATTTCTATCTAACTCAGCTGCCTACAACAACAGTGTGTAGAAATTTCAGTCCATACTCAGCTGGCTCCAGGGCTGAGTGGCATATGGCAGAGGGTAGCAGCTCATGGTGGTGGAAAACAGCAAAACAGCAAGAGCAAAAGGGAGGGGCAGTGGCAGCAGAGAGTGAGTCTGCCTCCCTTATGCTGCATTCAGGCCATCTGCCCCAGGCCAGGGATAGCACTCACACCCATAATCCCAGCAGCACTCACACCCATAATCCTAGCACTGGGTCATGAATTGATCACAAAGTCTAGCAGCCCATCCCAGTGACTACTTGAGGGTTTGGGGAGAAACACCTAGACACAGACCATAATATCTGTCTTCCCTAGCCAAGTTACTTTTAGACTTGCTGTTATGTGACACAAAACACTACTTTATTTGTTTAAGTCACTATTAACTAACCTCCTAATGTTTACAAGAGATAAATTTCTGAGATCTAGAGGCCTTGCCAAAATCACCACTGAAAAAAACCCTCAGTATGCAATTTCTTTCTTGCTGTTCCCTACAAGTGGCTAATTAAACAGTCGACCAGAAACACAATTAGAACAAACAAATACACAAAACACTGCAAATCTGAAGTTATCAATTCTCCAGAGGACTAATTAGATATCTTACATCTTTGCAAAAGCATAGGCTATCAAACCATTTACCTTTATGCTCTTGCATAAACTAGTATTTAAAACAAATGCAATTTTTTTTTCTGCAATAACTCTTTTAATTTAACAGGGACCAAAAAATATCACTTATGATCACTGACCTTTGAATCTCTAGATCTTACTTAAGCCTGGTGTAGGGAAGTCAATTAGCAAATGTTTATCCTAGTATTATGTAAGTAAAAATCACTTTTCATTTGTGATTTTTCCATTTTTGTCCCTCTTTGGTAAAAGCTTCTTTCACGTCTTAAGAGGCTGCTCCAGTGTGTGAATGATGCTGCCCTACATGCTATCCACCTCAGACATGTTTTCTGGAAGTTGTCTGAGATCTCTCCACATGAGAAACTCTGATAAGGCAAGTAGCTGAGACTAGGGAGTTGTTTTCCCTGATAAGGTTTGCTTCCCACACTAGGACTGCAAGTAGGATGACAAATAACAGTAAGTAGGTGCTGTGTTTCTGTATTGTCATTATTTTCTTTGATGAATTTTCCCCCAATAAATACCTATTAGAACCACATGGAAACTTTCCCGCTTTCCATGTGAGTAAACCTCAAAGTCCTTTGACAGAAGAATGAAAGCCTCAGCGTTCAGATTTTGCAACCCACACAAGAGTTCCAAGCCCATTCTTAACACGCTCTGTCCAAGCCCACCTTTTCTACATTAAG
The DNA here is from genome assembly GCA_004027025.1 of Myocastor coypus. Lineage (NCBI taxonomy): Eukaryota > Metazoa > Chordata > Mammalia > Rodentia > Myocastoridae > Myocastor > Myocastor coypus. The sequence continues at coordinate 30,460 of PVJA010012442.1, read as the reverse complement.
TTTCTCTGTGATCTTTTTGACAACAAAAGTCTTCAGGGTCCTGATATCTACCTTTACCTGTTGCGTGTTGGTTGAGCTTTTGCTACCTAACTTTGGGTTGGAACAAACATGCTAGCTGGTTGGTCTTGGATAATTTACTTAAATTCTCTAAGTGTCAGTTTCTTCATATTTAAGAAGAGAACTATAATCACAGAGATTTCATTGAGATGTTGTGATAGTTAAAATCATAGCTATACAGTGAAAGCAAGATTTAGTTCTCAATCAGTGTTGTTATTAACAAAATTAATATTATTACATTTTAAATTATAAATCTTTTCTTTTTTGTATTGAGAATTGAACTTAGGACCTTACACGAACCAGCTAGGCGCTGTGTCACCAAGGTCGATCTCGGGTCGTATAAATCATTTTTAGAATACCAATATATTTTTTTCTCATTATATTTTCCCCAGGGAATAGAGAAGCAGACAAAAGAGGCAACACGTGTGTTAACAGGTATAAGATGTTTAATAAATGGCAAAGGTATAGCAAAATTAGCTATTAAGTAAACAGCCCAGAGATGAAATCAGTAAAGCACCCAGGAACTTACTTTGCAACATTTCAGGAACCAGGAGAAGAGATCAGGACTACAACAGATAGCTAGGCGCTTCCCACATTCTTCCCCTTCATTCTTCTAATTGTAGGATTTAACATGAAGCTTTGGTTTCTGGCGAGCATGGTGTTACATTTGTTAGACTCTTATTAAATAATCTTGCTCCTAGATAAAAGTTCCTGAGTGATCTGAATATGCATTCTGAACGTGCCCTTTCCTTGTCCTTTTCTGACTCTGCTGTTTCCACAGAAGGCCGCCACGTGCTTCTTTCTAGGATTACAGATTGAGTAGGTTTGATCAGTTCAAACAGCAGGGGCATGCTTGGTGTGAATTGAGTCAAATAACAGTCTTGATTCAGGAGGCTTCGAGGTAGACACAGGGGTCCTTTCGAATTGTTGCATATGGTCTTTAAGAGCTGCAGTGATACTGCAAGAATTACATATGTGTGTGGGGGTGCATGGTTTTTTTTTTTTTTTTTTTTTTTTTTTTTTTTTTTTTTGAGGGAGGAGAAGACAGTAGTTAAGTTTGTAGGACAAAGTTGGTCCAAAACAGAGAAGGAAAAAAGGGGAACACAGAGGGTAAGTCAGTTCAAGATCCATACCTCAAGAAATTTGGCCCCCTCCCCTCAATTTATTTTTCTTGTCTTTTTGCCTATTGCAGATCCTTCTGCCAAAGGTATTCTGGCTGCTTTTCTTTCTATACAAAAAGAATGTTGTAAACAGTAAAACACCAAACGACTTAGAGAAACCCCAACACATTACACTTATACGAACAAAGGCACCTAACAATCGCCAACCGAGAGACTGAGTAAAAGGCTTACAAAGCCCAGGCAGTTGCAGTAATTAATAGGGAGCAGCTTTGGGGGACACAAGAAACCAAGATCAAACATACACCACCCAGTGCTTTGTACTGCGTTTGTTCTGCTTCCATACAGTGAGCTGCATTTGGGGTGGCCTCAGAGCACCTAGATAGCTCTACTTTTCCATGTCAGTTGCCAAGACTCTACTAATCACTATGGTGGCCAGGCAGGACACTGGTTCTGGTGCCATACAGAGGCCCTCCCTGATGGGTTTCCCTGGAAACCAAGAATTTAGAGGAGCTCAGAATTTAAGCCCTTCCTTCCTGTAGCCTGTTCGGCATAGCATAGAGTGGGAAAAAGAATACTGGTCTCACAACTCAGCCTCACCAACTCATTTTTTTATACAAACACACACACACACACACACACACACACACACACACACACCCTGCTGTGCATTACAGAGCTAGGTTAATAGGGTGAAGGGTAGATCTGGTGTGTAAAGCAAGCCCTATGTCCTAGGATGAGACAGCCTTTACCCAAGTTGGCCTTTTTGTCTGGACCTTTATCTGGCCCAACTTCTCCTAAGTTCTTGCTATGGTATTTTCCTGTTTAGATCACTTTCCAGTCTTCTAGTAGAAGATCAAGTCACGAGGCAGCCTATTTCAAACCAGCCTCCCATAAAACATTTTCAAAGTGCGTCGGGTTTCCAGAGGATGCTATGGCAGAAGCATCAGATCTAATGGGGAGAAATGAAGAAGTGCAAAGGGCTAAGTGTGCCAAGTGGTTGCTCTCCAAGGTGATGAAAGCGCAATATTTCTGCTCTGCAGGCCTGGAGCTGCTGCCAACTTATCTCAGAGCTTGCTTACATACCTTAGAACGCAGTACAGCAACGAGTTGATTATATTAAAATAGACAAAAAATAAAGCCAGCATATTTATGTTATAGAACAGTTAAAATATGCAAGATATGTCATTCACAAACAATGCAGTTGGTGTCCTAGGGAAGGTAGGACCCAAAGTGCAGTTATTCAAGGGAGCAATAAATAAAATCCCATTAGCCCAGAAAGGAGAGGGAGTGAGATAGGAGCAGCAGGTCCGCAGCGGTTCTCCCAGAAGCCCTTGTTGCCCATCATCGCAACCCACTGTGTGGCTCAATTCCAATCTTTCCCCTAAGAGTGGGTTATGGAGAACAGAAAGGGGAAAAACCTGTTTGTTCCTGAGATTTGGGTCATTCATCCTTTCTTAACTGTTTCATCTTGGCAGGGCAGATATTATTTTTCTTTTTCTTTTTTTTTTTTCTTGTTTCAGAACCTTTGTTTGTTTATTCACTCATTTTTATGGCTGGCTCAGCCGGCCCCGAGGGCAGGGCTGGCGCAGCATGTGGTGCCGGGGATCGAACCGTGGTCCCTGAAGCTGCCCAAGCTTCCACAAGCAGGCGCTTTAGACCACTGAGCCATCCCGCCGGGCCCCAGGGCAGATATTATTGTCACAATCCTTCTTTAAAAGGACAACAACTTCCCTATTCAGGCCACTTTCAGAAGCTGAAGATTTTAAGAGGAAGCAATAGCTAAAGCATGCAGGACTTAGGGCCGTTTCTCCCGAAGCCCTTGCACTTGGGTAGAGCAGGTTGGAGTTTCTTGGCCTCGGTACCTCCCTCCATTGAAAGAAGACAGGGAGATGCTGGCTGGCACCCCTCCTCAGATATGGTGGCACCAGCCACCCCAACCCGCTGTCCGCTCTGCCTATCAATGCTTGCTCCTTGAATCTTTCTCATATCAAAAGAATACTCTGCATCCACAGTGCCCAGTTTCAGGCCTCTGGGAAAAGGCAAACTATGACAGCTTCCATGTATCTCTTTCCAAGTTAGCAATTTTAATGACTTACCGAAAGTTTCTTTGGTTTTCTTGTTTTATCTTCTCAGTGGCCTATTTGGAAACCCTATCCAAGAATTAGAACTTTTAATTAAAGAAAGAGGTCAAGAGTTCTCTAAAGTTTCCTAGGAAGCAAATTGTTCAAATTTGACAGTATTTTATCTCACTCATGCATGGACCATCCATCTAACGCCAGTGTAAGAATATTTTTCTTTTCAAGAATTCTTTCATTGTGGGTTTATAGCTATATGAAGTGGAATTTGGGTTCCTTGTGTTCAAATAAAATTTGTGCCAGTTATTCCTCCATCTGGGTGTGATAGACAACTTGGCATTCATGGGTAAACAAGGTTGCTCAATATTTTTAGAGTCAAGAAAGCTTACTTAGCTCTTAATTCAATAAGGCCCTGGAAGAAAGAAGAAAAGGGGGGTTTCTTTGTTTTGTTCCAACTAGTTTACCCTGAGTTTGCAGCTGGTTAGAGCTTCTAGGAGGCTGTTAGTTCCAATTAATTTGGTATATACTCCTGTATGTATGCTTGATGAATTTAGAGGCAGCAATAAATTTATCTGTGCACCAGCCATAAAATTTCCATTACTTTTCTTAATGAATTTTACATTTGATTTTGAAAGCTTTTAAAGAAGTTGCTCGTTTGCTTTTTAGGGCTTTCCCCTCCTCCTTCTGTTGAACTAAGAACTTCAGCTGGAGAGATTGGACATTTGTGCAAGGCATTTTGCATGCAAGTCTAGGGAGGCCTGTACCTCCCCAAATGTCTATAAACTTTGAAGACCAAGTGTCTTTATACTCTTTTTAGACTGCAGAGTAGGGAGAAATAGGAAGTCTAACCTGACCTATTCCCGTGGTGCTGTGCTTACCGGAGAGTTCAGCTATCAGTTGTAGAGGGAAAAAGCAAAGGCTTATGGAGCAAGTGGTGAGGAAGGAAGGGAGAGAGATAGTCTGCTTCCACGACGCCAGGCCTGAGGTGCATTTCTTGTGCTTCTTTTACGAGAGCCCACAGGTCAGCTGAGAAGTGCCACAAAGGTGAATCTGACTCTTGGCTAAAACCTGGTCTGAAGAGTCTCAAAAGCCAAAGGACGATGACTGAGGCCAATAAATCTGTGTTTCCAAGCCCTAAACAAATTGCCTCCTCGTGCAACAGAGTGACTACCCTATACACTTGAAATAGCTTTTATTTTTTGGGGGTGGAGGGAGATCTCAAAGCACCACTCCAGTATGTAGTTTTGTTAGGTAAATGCAGCCACAGAATAGTCAGAAAATGTGTTTAAGAAGCTGTGACTTTAAGGAACTTAACTGTGAATGTTTGTGTTTCGGGTTTCACGTACTTCTGAAGATTTTTTTCTTTCAGAGAAATGCTTTCTTTCTTTGAGTAGCAGCTCATCATGGCCATGGTTCCAAGTGTTACTTGTTCTTATGGAGGGAAAAGGACAGCAAGGTGGTGAAAAGCACGGGCTGAGCAGGGGAAGATGACCATGGATTTAGCTTGAATGAGCAAATCCCGCACAGGGGCGGGAGCAGCTTACATTCAGACCTAGAGTTGCCTTTCTGTTGGTGACATGGGACGGTTTCTTTGGGAGGGGCAGATCTATACAACATTCTCACTACCATTTGCTGTAGAGAACAGCTGGAAGTGCACACATACAAGGCGGGCCTTTGAGCTTTATTCAGTGTAAAGCCTAAAGATTCTGAGAAATGCCCTAGGCATGGGGGAAAGAGATTTCATGAAGAAGCTATTACATTTACCTAAGAAAACTATATATTGTGTGTTGCCTAGAAGATTCCTGAGGATGGGCTAGACCTTGCATTCACCAAGTCAGTCAAACATAGGAGCTGCAAGCTATTTCCTGACTCAGAATTTTCTAGGATCTCTGAGCTTCCTGCACACTGTTTTTTTTTTTTTTAATTTTATTTATTATTTTTATTCTTGTTTCAGAACCTTTGTTTGTTTATTCACTCATTCTCATGGCCGGCTCAGCCCGCCCCGAGGTCAGGGCTGACGCAGCATGTGGTGCCCGGGATCGAACCGCGGTCCCTGAAGCCACCCAAGCTTCCTCAAGCAGGTGCTTTAGACCACTGAGCCATCCCACCGGGCCCCTGCACACTGTTAGATACAGTCATGTTTCACATAATGATGTGCTAGTCAATAACGGATCGCACACATGTCACTGTAGATGTGGTCCCATTAGATAACAAGGCCGAGAAGTTCTTATCATCTAATACCATTGTAGCTCGACATAGCACAGTGTGTTGTGATGATTCTGTGGTGAACAAGCCTACTGTGTTACTTCTGTATAAACATATAGCAAAGCAATTATGCATAATGCATAATACTTGGTGATGACAGTAAACTTCTGTGCTACTAGCCATGGACCTACGATGCTATATTGGGCTTGCACTCATAAATAATATGCCGTGTTAGTTGGGCAGAAGCCTAAGATATCATGTATTTATTGAGTCTCAGTTGCACCAAGAGGCCACACCAAGTAACTGACTTTTATAGGCCACATCCAGTGATGATTGAGTGTTACACCACTTAGGTTTGTGTAACGATGTCCATGCTAGCAAAACTGCTTAATGATGCATCACTCAGAATGTATCTCCACTATGTATTTATTTATGTATTTGGTACAGGATCTCACTACACAGCTTGGACTCATAGTGGTCCTCCTATCTCAGCCTCCCCAATGCTGGGAATACAGGCACGTGTCTCCATGCCTGGTTTTTGTGGCTGGAATGGCATACCTGGGATTCCTTCCCGTGGTTTCTGGAGCCAACACAGCATGTAGCACCGGGGATTGAACCTGGGTCCTAGTACTTTCCAGGCAGGTGCTTATACCACTGAACTATCTCCACAGCCCTGTATCCAGTAGCTGCACCTTAAGCAATGCATGACTTCATTATAGCTTGGCCTTCAATGTATTGTGGACAGTGAAGGTGAAATTCGAAGTCCTCTTGGTTCAGGATGCTAGAGGAAGAGTCAGTCACTGCCCTGTGAGTGGGAGAGTCCTGCAGGTGGGAAGGGGTTGGTAGACAGTTGGGCTAGGTAGTAGCAGAGGTCCAGGGAGGGCCCAGATAGACTTCAGAGATGCTAAGTGGAAGTAAAATGCAGCTTGGAAATACAGTCTGTCCTGATGTTTGAGATGTAGATAAAGGGGCTGGGGATTTGGCTCAGTGGTAGAATGCTTGCCTAGCGAGCTGGAAGCCCTGGGTTTGGTCCTCGGTACCAAAAAAAGAGTAAAACCTCCTGAGATGTAGATATGACTTTTTTTTTTTTTTTTTTGAAAAGGTGGATAAAGATTGCAGTAGGACTAAGATGCAAAGAGACCCGTGAGGAGGCTTTGCTCACTTAGTGTAGAAAATTAAAGAGAGGATTGAGAGGAGACTTAACAGATGCAGATCAGGCTTTCTTCTGGAAAGTGCTGTTTTCTCGTGTGGACCAGAGGAAGTTCCCTCTGCCGCATCTCCTCCAGCATCGTTAGCAAGAGAGCAGACCACGTGTTCCCAGGTACCCGGTGTGCTCTAGGCGCTTTTCCTGCTGTCCAAGACAGGGTCTCTTGCCCAGGAAGTGAGGCAGAGTGAGCACAAGAGCAGCCTTCCAGGACTCTTAAGACCTCCCTGTTATAGCATCCTAGCCCACTAATATGCCTCTTCCTCCATCCCTGGTACGTGCGGTGTGAAAATGAAGTCAAAATTGTGAAATTGATGTCACTTTTGGAGAACATATGTCTCTTTTCTCATGGGATGCGTCTTCCTTCTTCACCATTTCATCCATGTATAAAATGAGCTCCCATTACAGGGAGGCCCTTTGGACCTGGAACATGATGTTCCTATTTCCAAGAGCAGGGAATTGGTAAGCCCTCCACCTTGGAGCAAGGGGTGCAAGTTAGTTTGCCGCTACAACTACAGTCCTCATGCACTGATGTCTCAAGTTTGTCTGCTAGCCTCGAGGCAGGCAGCATTTTCCAGGTGAGGTGACTGTGCCTAGAGAGGCACAGCTGTCAAACCTTTGGCTGTGGTGGCCCAGGACAAGAGCTCTCACTTTCCTCTCTCTCTAATCCTTCATCTCGACTGGCTTTTGCTCCAGTGAAAAGCAGCAAGCTCTTCCCTTTCACTTGTTCTCACTGGATTAGTGACACACACTGAGTTTCTGCGTGGCTCTGGGTCATAGCTGTGAAGGGAGGGGGTCTGTTCCAAGCTGTCCACATAGAGATGGCCCCTCCGGAGGCCTGCAGAGATAACACACAGGAGGAAGCAAAGAGGTCAAAGTTATTTATCAAAGTTGAGGTCACCAGACTGTCGACTCAGAAGTGCTGACTGACCTGCTCTCCTGACCAAAGTAGCACAACTTCCACATCTTTGTTTTCTACCCTAGTTTGCAAAATCTTTTGATTTGGATCTCTGTGTAGGGCTGTTTTCCCAGTGGGATCAGACCACCTCACCTTGTTAGTTCCACTCTCTGATTTCACAGCAAAGGGTGTGCTCACCAATAGCTGCTGGACAAGGGACACTTGGGGCCCAGCGTTCTATGGGGACAGGTTTGCATCCACATGCCAAATTGTTCCTTGACCTCATTTTGCCCTCTGTCAACAAGGTCACATGGGGAAGAGTTTGGACTTGACACTCCCACCAGCAGGAAGCATTGGAAGCTGGGAAATTGCTCTACCTCTGAGGTCTCCACAGAATTATCAGATAAGCCCTTTTGGAGCAGTTAGGTGTCTGCATTAAAGAAGGGGCTGGAGGAAGGGGCAGTGATGCTTGGAGAATAATACTTGTTATGCAGCTGTAGGGGAGACCTCTATGTCTATCATAAAAGCCTCAGGCATTCACTCTCCTTCTTTCTCATAATTACTTGGTGTCTAAGGCTTAATAGATCTGTGCCTGTGGAGAGCAGACTCCTCTTTGACAGCTGGCTCCCTTGACCCGGGTTGTCTGAGCAGACAGCTTCCAAAGGTGAACATTTCACTGAGTGACTGAGAAAGCTTTTCAAAGAATGGCCATTTTCCAATTTCTGGGGGAGGTGTGAAGACCCAGGGTCCTGGAGGGGTCTGCAGCCTGGTGTCTGAGATAATAAGAAAGCTCTAGCTTGTGTGAGTGAGCCTGTGTGGGCATCTTTTGGGTCCTGCAAGTGAAAACTTTGTATATCATTCCTACTCTAGTCAGCCAGGTGAACACTGGGGACTGAAGGCCTCTAATTCGTAGACCTGAGGTAAACTTCTGGTGGGCACAGCTTGCATTGCAGAGATTTTATGTCATCAGAGTCTGGTAAATATCTATTTTCCAAATATTCATGGAAAAAAAAGTTTTACCTCAACTTCTTTTTCTCTACATAAAAGCATCACAATTAGCTGTTGTCTATGATTTTTAAAAATATATATATCGGATGAGTCTATATCTCTATGTGCTTATTTTCAAAATAGGATCACGTCATGCTTACATTTTTAAAGCCAGATGTTTTAGAGTTAACTATCTATCTTGAACAAGTTTTTTCCAATAGTGTGTATTGATCTAGCCTGATCTTTTAATGGCTATAGTTCAGGGCATAGCTTTTTTTTTTTTTGTAATTTATTTAAGTACTTCTGTATTGATAGGCAGGTGGGATGTGTCCAGATTTTTAATTATTAGAAATAATGTTGGAACAAATGCTTATATTTGCATATCTGTGGGATAAATTCTTAGAAATATAAATTTATTAGATATTACCAGTTGCCTTTCATTTTTTAAATTAAAATATCTTTTGTTTATGTAATCATTACAAGGTCTCCCTCCACAGCTTGAGTTCCTAGTGACCCTTCTGTTTCAGTCTCCCCAGCACTGGTATTATAGGCATGTGCCACCACACCCAGTTTCAGGGGTCAGCACAGCATGGCAGGCGTTCCAGAGCCAGCATGGGAATGGAACCCAGATCCTTGCACTTGCCAGGCAGGTACTTAGACTGCTGAGCTATCTCTCCAGCCCCACCCTTTGCCCTTCAAAATGACATCAATTCAGTCTCATAGCAATTGTAAGTGCAAATGACTATTGGCAGTTCACTTTCTTGGTAATACTGAGGATTCGCAAAAGCTTTTGGCTTTGTTTGCAGAGTGAAAAAGTAACTCATTTTGGTCAAATTTGCATTTTGAAAATTCTGACATTGTTCCAGCCTTTCACTTAAGGGCTGCTTTACTTTCTACAGCTGACTTGGTTGGATCCTTTGTTACTTTTCTTACTAGATTACTTGTCATTTCTTGGGGTTAGATATGCAAAGAATCTTAATTAATTCATGGCATTATACCTTTGTCATATTTCTTCAAAATATGTCACAATTTATCATTTATCTTTTGACTTGGAATATAACATTTTTATCATAAAGAATTTCAATATTTTATGCAATTACATTTATCAATCTTTTCCTTTCTATTTCTGAATTTTATGTTGCATCTAGAAAAAGCAATTCTTCAAGATTTTTTGGGGGATGACAGCGAGATGGCCCAGTGGTCTAAAGCACCTGCTTAGGGAAGCTTAGGCAACCACAGGGACCGCAGTTTGATCCCTGGCACCACATGCTGCGCTAGCTCCACCCCCAGGGCAGGTTGAACCGGCCATAACATAAATAAATAAGTAAATAAAGTTAAAAAAGATTTTTTGTCTCATTATAGAGTTCCATTTATTTAAACAATTGCCAAATGTAAGGAAATAGTACAGGAGTGAGTAATTAATTAACAGCTGAGAAATCAAAAGGAAAAGACCTTTACTGTGTTACAAAGCAGTGTTTAGGGCAGCAAACTTCGAGTAAGAACACACACTGGCGCTGTCAGACGCACTCAGCAGCCAATACTGTGAGTCAGAGGAGCAGAGAAAAAAGGACAAAGCCAGGGTGGGGTGGGGACAGAGGGAAGAGTATGAAAGCCTTTTATGCAATGTCCCCAAAGGTGGTATGGAAGTAAAAAAAAAATCTACATTTAAAAATTGCTATGAATTGCAACTTTCATAAAACTCAAAAGGAAATGTTCTGCATAGGACAAAGGTACACCTAAGCCACACTGTATCTGCACAAGGCCACTGAATGTCACAGATGCGAGGAACAAATGAAGCTTAATTCTACAGCAGACTGAGCAAAGATTTCCATTCTGTATTCTATAAGCCCAAGACTGCAAACTGCTCTTATTACATTAAAAAAATTTAATGTTAGTTTTGTGTAGGAGCTTTTGTGCTTCGGGTTTGCACATTATATATTTTCTAATTTTTGAAATTAATGCAAGCCGAGCGTGGTGGCTCACACCTGTAATCCCAGCACTTGGGAGGCTGAGGCAGGAGGATCGTTGTGAGTTTGAGACCAGCCTGGGCTACAAAAGTGAGCTCAAAGCCAGCCTGAGCTGCACAGTGAGACCCTGTCTCAAAAAGACAGAAAAAAAAAAAAAAAGAAATTAATGCAGATATTTGTGAAAAGTTGTGCAAAACTATGGTATTTACAGCAATGGCACAGAAGTGCATTCGACAGTTGATGCACGTGCATACATCACTTACAGCTTACATGGAGCATGCTCTAATGCCACAGAACTGAGTAAGCATGTGGGCTTCAGTGGTAGCTAGTGAGCCCCAAAGTCACAGAGTTATACCAGAAGGCAAATATTGCCCAAGTAAAATGCTATTGTTAAAGCTGAAACAGTTTTAAGGCCATTGGAGTTCATGTAGATCTCTGAGTTCCCATCTTATGTGGCTTTTCTTCTAACTCGTGGGCTTAACCTTGTTTTACAAAATCTAAAAGGAAATACAGAAGAAATCATACAATAGAGGTTATGTTAGATAGGAGTAACATACAAAGCTATCACTAAGGTGAAGAGAGCCAAAATAACCTTGTAGAACTTGTTTGTTAGTCACTGGAACCAGTGTAGACTGGGGGTAGGTGCTGTGTACATTTATGTTCAAGTGAACGGCGTGATTCGCTCAGCGCGTCCTTCAGGTCGGTGCACTGGTGAGCTGCTCAGAGCCTCTGCACGTGCCTGTGACCTACAGGGGCAGCGCTTCCTACTGCTGCCTCCCAAGCTGTCAGTGGATGAGCAGCAGATTAAGGAGGAATAAGGGAATTAGAAGATCCCCGCAGTTTAGCTCTGCTAATCAGCCGGCCAGCTTGCTTGTGACAAGGGAGGTCCTGTGGCGTGGGAACGTGGTTACCAGTGACCTCTGGCTTATCTGGAGTCTCAGATAGGCAGTGGCTTGTTCTTCGTCTTTGCCTGAGCCGTGTGGTAACCCCACAATCAAAATATTTTTGCCCTTTCTACAATTAGTTTCCTTAAAAATCAGAACCTCGGGCTTCTGTCACAGGTGAGGATGTCTCGCTTTGGGTTTTGCTTCCTCAGCTTTCTCTGGGCCGGTCACTTCATCTCCCACTTCCTGCTGCTCCTCGGCCGATGCCACCTCTGGGAGCTAAGCGGACTCCGTGCTCCCTCTGCGGGCCAGCTGCCAGAGGAGTGGCGAAGATGGGGGCCATCGCTGTGGCCCTGCACGCTGCACCTGCACCTCGCCGACCCTTCCTCAGGCTGTGAGACCCCAGGCCTCAAGATTATAAGTATGATTTGCTCATTTTTTACAAATATATCTATGATTTTATTACCTATATTTGAGTTATTCTCAAATATTTAAATATTTGAGCTTTTTGTATAGAGACACAAATTTTATTCAGAAGTTTATCCAGTTACTCCAGCTCTTTTTTTCTATCATTACTTATTTGATGTAACACTTTATTACACAGTAGTAGATAATTTTTTTTTTCTCATGAGGGAGTACATAGTGGAGTTTAAAG
>PVJA010012442.1:0-18307 GCA_004027025.1 Myocastor coypus | reverse complement strand
AGACTCGTAGTGATCTTCCTGCTTCAGCCTCCCAAGTGATGAGATTACAGGCGCGTACCATCAGGCCCGGTCTCAGTCACCGTCTCAGTGCACCCCAGGGGGCGGGGCCAGCTCAGGATGCACGGGATGGGACCCTGGTCCCTTGGTCTGCCTAAGCAGGTGCTTTCGTCTGCAGCGCTACCTGGCTGACCCCTTCCCCAAGCTTCTCTTGTCCATATATCTCCATTCTTTTCGATGACACCCTTGGAATTATTCTCAAATATGTAACGAAAGACTTTTTGAAAAAACCAACATTTTCTCTTTTATTAGTGCATATTAACTATCACAAATGTGACATTTTCCTGTGTGTGTGTGACACACTTGGATCATGTCCTCTTTACCCTTCTGTGCTGTCCCTTTCCCCCCTCTCCTGCATCCTTTCCTCTTTAATAATCTTCCATCTACTTTCATGGTATCCCCCCCCCCCCGCCTAGACTTCACATGTGGGAGAAAAACACGCTCTACTTGATTTCCTGAGTCTTGTTTATCTTGCTTAACAGGAAAATCCCCAGCTTCTTTCATTTTCCTGCACGGGACATGGTTTTGGTCTTTATGGCTGAATACTATTCCATTATGTTTGGACACCATGTTTTTTTTTTTTTTTTTTTTTTTTTTCTATCTGCTCGTCACTGACAGATACCTAGGCTGCTGATTCTACAGCTTGCCTATTATAGATTGTGCTGTGCAAAAATACACGTGCAGGTCTCCGTAGTGTGCTGATTTTTGAGAATATACAGAATAACGGTCTGGCTGGATCATATGGTAGTTCTATTTTTAGATTTTTGAGAGCCCCCCACGCTGTTTTCCACATAGTCTGTACTAATTTGCCTCCTTGCCGGCAGTGTATAGAAGTCCCCTGTCTGCCCTATCTTCACCTGCATGTATAGGTTTTGGATTCTTGATGATAGCCCTTGTGACTAGCTGGGACGGAGTCGTGGTAGTTTCGATTCGCCTTTCTCTGATGACAGCCAGCATTTTGATGAGATAAATGGAAAAAGGAAACACCTTGATCTAAGGCCATGCGCAATGCTCTGTGTGGCTTGAGGAGCGAAGAAAGACGGTGAATTCTGCAGCTTGAAAAGCTTCCTCGGGGAAGCAGGGCTCCCGCCAAGCCTCCAGTTCCTGTGCGGAGCCGCAGGCCTGCTGAGTTCCTCTTCATTCTTTCCAGTCTCTCCCTCAGCGCGTCAAGCATAACCGCGACCCTGGGGTCGGCACCTGCCTCCCTCCCTGGGCCGCACACCAGCCGCTGCTGGCTGAGCTCAGCCTGGTGGCCAGCGCTGCCCACCTCCTTTCATTCTGAATGAAAAGGCTTTTGATTCATGTTCGTTACCCTTTGCTCCCCCACCACGTGTCCACCTGAAAGCGGAGGATCTGGCTCACTGAAAAGTCATCAAATTAACTCAAAGTCTAACCCCTGAAAAACAAATGAACATTATATTTCAGTCTCAGGGAAGGGACCCTCTACTCAGGAGACTTGTGTTTTAGGGGGTGATTTCTTTCCTTCTTCTGCTAAATTTGAATCCCAGACTTCCTCTTGGAAATGTTACCTAAACACATAAATCTGGGCAGGTTTCCCCTTTGCTCAAAAGATTCTCGGTCTGCAGACAATAATTTGGTTATTTATATCTTACAACTCCATCAAGGGGAACTTAAATTTAATGTGTCCTGCGAGGGGGTTTGAGCAGGACTCTTATTTATCACTGGGAGAATAAAAATTAAGCAAATAATGACAAAACTTCAAACTGTGTACCACACTCCACACAGATGCCTGAGAAAAACCCTGAAGTTTACTTGTAAAACTCAGCTCGACTGTTAAAGCTTTCTAATTTTCTTGTGTTTTTCCAGCCAAAATGAAGAAAATCTCGAGGGATTTCTCTAGCACTTTCCATCTGATGCTGTCAAAGCACTTTATACTCGCTATCTAATTAACTCTGAACACCTCAGTGAGAGAAGGAAGCATCAACACCATAAACCTGACAAATAGAAGCTGGGTGCCCTGAAAATCTAGCTAAATAAAATAGCTTTAGGTGCATGACGAGAATGCACTGAACTTAAAGCACTGCCAAGTTTGCATTTTGTCTGGCTGTATTCTCCTTAGTGTCTTCTACGGCTCCCGCACCATTCCATTGTGAATTCTGGGTTGCCAGAGTATTGGAAGTGGCAGAGTTTCAGAGAACTGTCGCACACATTAAGTACATCAGAAAAGCAACTGGAAGGCAAAGACATGCAGCGGGAGGACATAGGGATCATGCTCTTTGTGTGGTGTAACTCGTGGTTGGTAACTGGGGGGGGGGATTTAGGGGAAGGCTGCTTCTTTGGTGGGGCTGGGTGAGGATCTGGAGGAGGCTGAGGAAGAGGCCTGAGAATCTATGAGGGTATCAACATTTCTAATGGCAGTAATAGGAATCAACTCTGGATGACATAGGAAAAAGAAAAAAAAGTGTTTTTGGCAGGGTATCAGACTGGAGGACTGGCCTTATAAAACAAAGAGAAACCGAGAAGATCGAAGATCAGATGGGTGTGTGGAGAATGGAAGTAGCGGTCCTGCAGGAGAAATAGTCTAGTTTGTTTCTTGCTGCTATGTCTGCCATAAAGCATGGCTCTCACTGCTGTGACATGCTTGTTACAGTGACTTATGAGTGTAGTTGTCTGTTCTTCTTAGGTGGAGCAGCAAAAGGAAGGATGGTGGACTTAACTCAGCTTCCGTGGTGGAAGGTGGTATCTATGACACACTTGGGGTGGGGTGGGAGTGCTCTTCAAGGTATGGCAATAGTGAAAAGCCTGGGATAGGGACAGCCAGAAAAATGGAACATGTCTGCAAGAATTTGTCCTTTCTATTTTGCCATTGTTGCTTAGAACTATAGTCCAGAAATGTTAAGTACTTGTGTGTATGTAGGGTGTGTGAGTATGTGTGTGTGTGTGTATCTGTGTATGTACACTCATGGAGATTGTTCTGGTTGAGGATCTACTGGCTTACGCTTGTCCTGGTGATACAGCAGACCCGTCATAGAGCAGGAGTTTGCTTGTGCTGCGTTCCTTTTGTCTGTGCTCTTCACCCTTCACCAGCTGCAATATCTAAATGTTGGGCAGGACACTCACTTGGGTAGGGCGCATATAGATGCCACCTTTGGCCCTTCTGTTTTTTTTTTCTTCTTGTAGTCAGTAGTGACAATAGCTCCTTTGGAAATGAAACAGAACTGGACAGTTTGGGCTGTATTATTCGTGACATAGAAGATCAATTTGAAATTTCCACTCTAATTACTGTGCTCTGTTATTTCTGAGTCTAGAATGCCTTCCTGGCCTGCTGTCTGCTCAGCTTCTGTGTTCTGTATATCACTATCACACAACAGAGGACAGTGCTTTGTACATTTGCTTTGGGGATATGAGTCTTATTTATTTCTTCTTTTTGGTATTTGAAGAATTCCTGAAATATAATCTTTGAGAAAAATGGATTTTCTAAGTGACATGTTTGAATGAAATCCAGGCCAGCCATTCAGTAATACGAATGTTTTGATGTCACGCTTCCAAATATATAACATCACTGGGTAACCAATGTTTGGTTTTAGTATTCACTCATTCTGTGTATTTGGTGCTCTCTATTACTCTTAATCTTAAAATGGAATTTCTTAGTTCTCTCTTTATCATACACCACTCAATTCTTTTGATCCTGAATTTGTATTCCTGTAACTGCTGAAGCTGGTTCAGTTTTTTCCTCTTGATGTATTTTTAAGTCTGTTGATGTCAGTGTAGCATAGCTAAGATTATTAAATCATGATTATTAAATCATGACCCAGACCCTTTTATTTACTATCCAGCAGAAAGTGAAAATGACCTTCAGTGAGAGTAGTATTAAAAATGGTGATGATGATTTGCAGATACAAAAAGTCTGTAGTTCTAGAGAGATCAGAGTAAAACACCTCCCTTTTGCTTACCCACAGAATGTAGACCTGTTGCGCAACCATTGAAAACCAGCCTTCTGAAATTCTCCAATTAAGGACACAGATTGCCAGAATGAATTAAGGAACAAACCCTCACAGAAATGCTGTATACAAGGAACACACTTTACCCAAAAAAGAAACTCAGTAAAATTTGAAGGATAGAAAATAATATTTCATGCAACAGGAACCCCTGCTCCTAAAACAAGTGTAGTTAGCCCATATTTAGACAAAGTGGACTGCAAATCAAGTTGATCAAAAGAGGCAAAAATGGTTGGTTGGTCATACTTATGAGGGAACAATCCAACAGGAAGAGATAATAATGATTAACATATTTGTGCTGAAATCCAGCTTATGCAACTTCATAAAGTAAGTACTATTGTAAATGTAATATCAGATAAACATAATTATAGTGGAGACCTCAGTATTCCACTATCATAAATGGATAGGCTACCTAGACAAAAAAAAAAAATCAGCAAAAGAAAATCAGAGTTGAACAAAATCTTTGAACAAATAGACTTAATATGTATTTACAGAACATTTGACACATAGTGACAGAATACACATTCTTTGCAACAGCACATGGAACTTTCTTCAGAATAGGCCACACGCTAGCCAGTAAAGCAATCATAGGAAAATTAAATAGAATTGGAATTATACCATGTATATTATCAGATCATAGTCCAACAAAACCAGCAAAAGGAAACACAGAAATTATGCTAACATATAGAAACTAAATAATATAATTTCATGTAATCAGTGGGTTACAGAAGAAATCAAGGAAAAAATAAGACAGCTTTGGAACTTATCAATAATGTCAGGATATCATACCAGAACTTAGGGGACACAGTGAAAGGATTCTCAAGAGTGAGGTTTATAGCCATGGATGCCCACATCACAGAAACAGAATGAGTCTAAATAAATAACTTAAGGATACACCTTAAGGTCCAAAAAAATTAATAAGGACCTAAAGCTAGTACAGGAAGGAAATGATAAAATCAGAACAAACTTCAATAAAATTGAGAACATAATATCCCAGTATAAAGAATTATTAAATGAAAGAGTTGGTTCTTCAAAAGAATAACTAAAACAGAAAATCTTTAGCCAATCTACCAAAAGAAGGACCCCACCAATGCAGTTATAATGGAAAAGGTGATATCACAATGGACACTGCTGAAATTAAGACTATTAACTACTTTACAGACATGTACGCTAATATGTTGGAAAATGCAGAAGAAATGAATAGATTCTTGGGAACACATACATTACCAAAACTGAACCAAGAACATTTAAAAGTCCTGAATAATACAGAATTGAGCAATGAAGTTGAAGCAGTAATAAAAAATACCAAAGAAGAAAAGCCTAGGACTTGATAAACGCACTCCTGAATTCTACAAAAACTTCAGAGAAGATCAAACACCAACACTACTCAAGCTTTTTAATGAATTGAAAGGTAAAGAATACTCCTAAAGTTTTTCCTGGAAGCTAGCACTACCTTGTTTCCAAAACTAGTGAAGAACCCAGCCAAAAATAGAACTGTAGGCCAATCCTTGTATTGAATATAGATGCAAAGATTTTCAATAAAATACTGGCAAATAGAATGGAAAAAATCATTAAAAAGATAATTGTGATTAAGTAAGTTTCATCCTAAAGATGATTCAACATATATAAATCAAGATGTAAAATATCCTATAAAGAGGAGCAAGGACAAAAATAACATCATTTCAGTAGAGGTACAAAATATGATAAAAACACTTTCATGATAAAAACACTCAACAAAAGTGGTGTAGGAAGACCTAGTCTCAATCTGCTAAAGTCCACAGTTGACAAATTTACTTCTAATATCATTTTAAATGGGAAAAACTGAACACTTCTACTCTACAATCAGAAATGAGAGAAATAGATCCACTATCACAGCTCTTGTTTGTCATAATATCTAAAACATCAGCAAGAATGATTAGGCAAGAAAAAGAAATAAAAGGGATATGTATAGGAAAGGAAGAAGTCTAATAATGAAGGAAATGATTATTATTGGCATATGACATGATCTTCTACATACAAGATACAAAAGGTTCTGTGGAAGACTTCCAGAATTAATACCTAAATTGAGCAATATAACAGTATATAAAGTTAATACGCAAAAACTGATAGGATGCCTATAGACCAATAATGAGTCCATGTATGATTTCATGGATTCATTATTAAAATGTGCCATTCACAGTAGCACCATGAAAAATTAAGACTTACGAATTGATCTAACTGAGGAAATAAAAGACTTCTTTAGTGGACGCTATATGATCTGGAAAGGAAGTCAAAGAGGACATCAGAACATGGAAAGATATCTCTTGTCACTGGATAGGTAGATGCAGTGTAGTCTAGATGGCCATGCTTCCAAAATTGATAAACAGACTTAACAGAATCCCAATAAAATTGCCAACAGTTTTCTTCACAAAAAATGGAAAAGAAACCCTAAAATACTCATATGGCACCAGAATAGACCCAAAAGCAATTCTGGATAACAAGCACAAATTTGGGGGCTGGTGAGATGGTTCAGTGGTCTAAAGTGCCTGCTTAGGAAAGCTTAGGCAGCCTCAGGGACCATGGTTTGATCCCCAGCACCTTATGCTGTGCCAGCCCCACCCCCAGGGCAGTCTGAGCCAGCTATAAGATATACATATGCAAATTGGGAAACACCACAATCTCTGACTCAAAGTTATAATACAAAGCTATGGTGATAAAGACAAGAAAGCATAGTACTGGTACAGAAACAGATGTGAAGATCAATGGAACAGAATATAGGATGCAGGAGTAATTCTAAGAACAATCAACTATTTGATTTTTGACAAAAGGTCCAAAAATGTGCCTTGGAGGATGGCCTGATTCTTTCATAAATGGTTCTGTGAAAAAACATGCTACCACTTGCAGCAGAATGAATCAGACTCGTATCATTTACCACGTTTAAATGAAAATCACATTGGATAAAGAACTAAATGTTAAAAAGAGAAATGCTTGCCCTGTTGGGTGAAAATAGGTAAAACTGTTTTACATATTACCTGATGTCATAGGGATAGTCAAAACTTTTCTGAACAGAAAGAATGACTGTCATCAAAAAATCGAACAATAACAAATGCTGGTGAGACTACCTGGAAAAAAAAGAGTCCTTCTACATTGTTAGTGGGAATGTGAGCTAGCTCGGCCACTACAGGACAGCAGTATGGAGGTTGCTCAAAAAGCTAAAACTAAAAATTTCATTCAAGTCAGCTATCTCCCTGCTAGGTATTTTCCCAAAAGAATGAGAGAAAGCAAATTATAGTGATCCGTGCATATCCATGTTTGTGGAAGCAGAATTCATGATCATTAAATCTTGGAAGCAGCCTATCTATCAACAGATGAATGGATAAAGGAAGTATGATATTTACATACAATACAATTCTACTCTGTCGTAAAGAAAGACAAATGAGACATTTGCAGGAAAATAGATGCACTTTGAGGCCAGAATGTTAAACGAAATAAATCAGGCACACAAGCTTAAATAGCAAATGATTTTCCTCATATGAGACACAAAATATAAATAAAGAGCAAAATAAAAGATAGCTAATAGGAAGATGTATGCTTTTGAAAAAGGAGAGCGAATCAGGAGGTGGAGGCAGGTGGGGGAAAGAGGGAAAGGAGCCGATAAAAGGAATTGCAATGTGCTATATTCATGCACCAACTTCCCACACAGAGTGTAAATATCTCCTGCAGACCTGCACCAAGGAAAGAGAAAAACCGCCTTTGATATCTGCCATTTATTCCTGAACACTATGTTTTACACAAGCTAAATCTCCAGGTATCAGGAATACAATTTCCTGTTCCATGCGGGGCTCTGGCTCAAAGCTACCATTTGTTTCTATTGATGGAGTTTCAGTAATGGGTTAAAGGATTTCTGGATGTGAGGCCTATTGAGTACTTTGTCTGCATGGGGTGGGACAGGTGCAAGTTTTCAGCTATTAACCTAGGTACCTCTTGCGCTACTGAAATGTTGTCTTATGGAGGATGCCAGCTAGGGTTCGTTGGCCACTGCCACAAGAGTGACAGCAAGGACATCCAGAGACTAGGGAAATAGGTATCTCACGGAGTGCTCATACCATGTGTTTGTTAAGCTACTGATACAGAAGGACTGATGGAGTACAAAGGGTAGAGAAGGTGCTGAATATATAAACAACCTTGTCCCCATGACATTGATGATAGGGCATGGCTAGTATTGAAGGCCACATTAAAGTTGCACCTTCTTTTGGAGTGACAAACACAAGCTCTTCTACTTGGATTTACACTGCATTCGTTTTAGTGGCAGGAACAATATTTAATACTAAGCCAATGCTCTCATAAGTGGGAGATTAAAAAAAATGATACTAGAATCCTCGGGTCCCATTTCACATCAGGCACTCAGACCTAGCCTGTGACCTCGGCAGAGTCAGATTGCCAGAAACTCTTCTACATAGACAGAATAATGTTGTTCACCTCCTCATGCTTCTGCTGCTGGGAGGATGCAGCCGGCAAAGCTTATAAAGCTCTTCACTGCTCAGAGCAAAGCCCTAGAGAGCCTGAGCACTTAAGCTCAGATCTGTACTATGGTCTGAAAAGATTGTTTTCTGCTCCACCTTGCTATTTATTGTTTAGTTTCAGAATGGGAAAACCACTGGTCTAGAAAGGCAGGAGCCAGGCATTTATAGACAAAAGCGCCACTATTTTGTGGGCACAGGGGCAAGGGCACAGCCTTGCCTTGGAAGGATGGCTCAAGAGAGCCTGGCTTTTTTCCATGCCCCAGTTTGGTCACCTCTAACCTTCTTCTTCATTCTTTATGTCTCTAATGTGTCTCTAACTTATATTAAACTTTGGTACTTTCTCTGTTTGCTATGTTATCAGAGGGATTTCTTTTTTTGGGGGGTGGATCAGGCTGACTTAAGGGTGGAGCTGGGGCTTGAATTACCATCCTCTGTGCCTGCCTGGGATTGCTGCTGCAAGAGCTTAAACTACTGAGCTAACCCGAAAGCCCTCTGTGACATTATCAGGTAGAGAACAAACAATAAATGGTTTGTTTTCTGTTTATGCGTGATTGAATTTTTTAAAGGAACTTCTAAAAAAGGAGTTATCACAAGCCAAGAGACCTAGAAATGAGTGCAGACAGACTTGTGACTTACACTTTATTCCTTCCAAAGGTGAGCAGGCTATTTTCTTTCCACAGAAGCCCAGTGGTGCTTTATTTTTTCCTGGGTCCTTTGCACCAAACTGTAATCCCAGTCTTTTTTCATGTTGAGACCAATTCTTGTTAAGTCACTGACTTGCCAAGGCTGGGTTATATTTGCAGGACTCCTAGTTTGGCTTTCTACCATGCTGTGATTATGGGCAGCGTTCCCGTGTCCAGCTACTGTAATGGTAAATACATGAGAGGTGAGAGAGAGTGGCGGCTACGTCACAGACTCCCACTCAAGGTGTCGCCACACTGGATTCTCCTTTTTTCTAAGGCTGGGGATTTCCTTCTCTTACTTTCTTTTTGCTGTCATCATGCTGGGATCCAGGCACCATGACATTATCCCTTAACTGGAATGACAATCGAGTTTTAGATGTTATAGGGGTGTCCAAGCTACCTCTACAGAATCCACGAGTTCTCTGTCCCCTTCCATCTGCAGGGAAGGCTCATTGCCCTTCTCTTTTATTTATTTATTATTATTTTATTTTTTTTCTTGTTTCAGAACTTTTGTTTGTTTGTTTATTTATTTTTATGGCCGGCTCAGCCTGCCCTGAGGGCAGGGCTCCCGCAGCATGTGGTGCCGGGGATCGAACCACGGTCCCTGCAGCCGACTAAGCTTTCCTAAGCAGGCGCTTTAAACCACTGAGCCATCCCACCCGACCCCTGACCTTCTCTTTCTTTCTTTTTTTTTTTTTGCTTTTTGAGACAGGGTCTCACTGTGCAGTTTAGGCTGGCTTTGAGCTCACTTTTGTAGCCCAGGCTGGTCTCGAACTCACAACGATCCTCCTGCCTCAGCCTCCCAAGTGCTGGGATTACAGGCGTGAGCCACCACACCCGGCTGCCCTTCTCTTTCAAAGGGAGATTTTCTAATCATGTCCTGAGGAGAAAGCTAGACTCCTAAGCCTTAAGGCATGTTTTAGGAAATGAGCATCATGTGTAGGGAGAGCTTCATGTATATGAACTGGGCTGACTCAAACTTTCACTTATACGAAAGACCAAAATGTCTCAGTTACTCTTTTCTCATTGGTGGGATAAATACCTGACACTCTAAATGAAGCAAGAAAACGTTCACTGATCTCACACTTACTGGGGGTTTCAATTCATACTCAGCTGCCTTCAGGGCAGAGCAGCACATGGCAAAGAGCAACCTCCCATGGTGGCAGCAAAGAGCAGAGAGAGCAGAGGGAAGAGTAGACAGGACAGTGGCTGCTGAGAGCACGTCTGTGCCTTTGTCTCTCACGTTACGTTCAGGCTATCCGCCCCTGGCTGAATGTATCCCTCACACCCATAATCCCAGGGATTATGGGATTATTGGATCAGGAATTAATCACAAACTGTGGAACTGCACCTCAATGACTACGTGAGGCTTTTGGGGGACAAATACACATAAACCATATCAGGGTGCATTGCTTCAGTGCAGAACCCCTGTGGGCTTCAGAAGCAGGCAAAACAATGTTTTTACCAGATCAGGTGCCATGGTCAATGTGGTTGTAATGGACAGCAAAGGGTGAGCCAACTCTCAAGTGTCCCAGGTACCAGGGAAAACAGGTCTGTCCTTGGGTTACTGTGAAACGGAAAGGTTACCAACAAGCCAGGACAGGCCCTGAGCTCCAGCACCCACTGGAATTGCTCAGACTAGCTGATCCTAGACCTACTTACCTGCCTCACTTATTCCTTCCATTGTAAACCAAAACAACTCAGTGCTCATTGGTTCTTTCCTACTCTGTGAGCATAACAAACTATCTCTTCAATGGCAGGTCACTCCTGATGACTAATTGGTCATGCCATAACTAAATAACAATAAAATCTTGCATTTATTTATTTAGATACCAGGGACTGAGCTCAGGATCTTGCGCTTGCCAGGCAGGCACTTATGCCACTGGGCTGTCTTCTGGGCCCAAATCCTGCATTTTAAGCTTTATTTTATTTTATTTTTTGTGGTACTGGGGATTGAAAAATCCTGCATTTTAAATCAGCTTTTTTCTCCTACAGCTGAATCAAGTTAAGAGAAGGTCTGGAAAGTCCTAAAGCAGGAACAGTGGGTGTGAACGAATGACACTGACTCAGTTATATTAGGTGTCAAAGTTGTTTTTGGAAAAATTTGGAAAGCGGGGATCTGATATTTTTGGATGCTCCTTCAGCATGTAGAAGAGTGACTATGCCCATGGACAGTGACCAGAACCCATATAACAAAGAACTTCGACCCACAACTTCTGTAGCAATTGGCCTGAATCAGTCAGGACCTGGTCAAGGACCGCCAGCCTCCCTAACTTTTTCTCTTGCCCCCATCGCAGAACAAAGCAGAGGAAGCCTAATGTGCTTCTCAAGCAAGACCTATAAGGCTGCCCTGCTTGGTCTCAGCTGACCTCTGGCTTCTCTGTGCGAACAAGCCAGAGCGAGGGTGTACCCAAGATTTCCCTTTCTTTTGCTAGAAAGTTGCCCCACATTCTTGCCTACTGTGGGACTCTGTCAGCACAAGGCCAACTCCCATGCTGTTGTGCTCTCTGAGTAAATAACCTCTATTTTGCTTATTTTCACTTGTACTTTAATAGCCAACCCTTATTTCTAAAACTAAGTAGAATGTATTTGCCCATTAATGAATTCCTTTTCTCAGCTTTCAGGATTCTGAACCCAATTCTCCTCCTTAACGCTCTCCCATTTATTAATAAGTGCATATTGGCTATAGAGATTAATGGGTTTCATTTCGGCAGATTTGTACACACACGTCACATACTTTAATCAACCTCAGCTCACCCTTCCCCTGCATCTCGGATGTTTTCATGGTGGTTTCAATGTGTATAACATATTTTGACATATAGCAATAACCCATATTTTAATCATTCCAAAATACTAATTAGTTATTAACTTCTGCTCTTTGTTCAATCTCATTCTAACGGCCATTTCCTCTATATCACCAAATAGAATCTGACTATGTTTCTTTAGATTTTTTCTTACATTCATTTTGTTTCAGATAATGCTTTCTAAAATATAAGGCACAGAGCTGGGCATGGTGGCGCACGCCTGTAATCCCAGTACTTGGGAGGCTGAGGCAGGAGGATCAGGATGAGTTCAAGACCAGCCTGGGCTACCAAAGTGAGCTGAAGGCCAGCCTGAACTGCATAGTGAAACCCTGTCTCAAAAAAAGACAAAAAAAAAAAAAATAAGGCACAATCAAAATAGGGTGAAATTGGGTAAGGAGACAGCTCAGTAGAATAAGCACTTGCCTAGCAAGTGCAGGGTCCTGAGTTCAATCCCCAGTACTGAAAAAAAATTTTTTTTTTTGAGATGGCATGGTGGTACATGCCTGTAATCCCAGCTCTTGGGAGGCTGTAAACAGGAAGTTCACTATGAGTCTGATCTGGTAGTAAGACCCTGAATATCCTGTAGACCCTTCTGTAAAATATAAAACATAAAAAATAAGGTGTAACCAGGTGTGGTGGCGCATGCCTGTAAT
Organism: Myocastor coypus; assembly: GCA_004027025.1. Lineage (NCBI taxonomy): Eukaryota > Metazoa > Chordata > Mammalia > Rodentia > Myocastoridae > Myocastor > Myocastor coypus. The sequence continues at coordinate 5,649 of PVJA010012442.1, read as the reverse complement.
CCCAGCACTCAGGAGGCTGAGGCAGGCGGATCGGTGCAAGTTCGAGACTAACCTGGGCTACAAAAGTGAGCTAAAGGTCAGCCTGAACTGCGTAACGGACCCTGTCTCAAAAAGAAAAAAAAAAAAAAAAGGTGTAATTAAAATTAAAATACTTAACACAGTAAAAGAGACATTGGCATTATCCCTCATAAAATATTCCCACTTGGTTTAAACACTGCCCACTATTCTTGTCTGTTTCTTTGTTTCTTCTTTTTTAAAAATGAATTTGGTACAGGGTCTCGCTATGTAGCTCAGACAAGTAGTGATTCGTCTGTTTTCTGCCTTCCCAGCTCTGGGATTACATACGTGCACCACCATGCTCCAACACACCCAGACTCTGTGGCTGGCTCAGTGCTCCTCAGGGTGAGGCCAGGGTGGCACAGCATGTGGTGTGGGGATTGAACCTGGGTCCCTGCTCTTGCCTAGGCAGGTGCTTAGTCTGCTGAGCTATCCTGCCACCTAAATTTTACGTATTTGGTACAGGTTCTCACCATCAGTTTGCATGGTATGCAGCAGCACCAGTGCTTGCCAGGCAGGTGCTTAGACCCCTGAGCTATCTCACAGCTCCTCGTGCCCCTTTCTGAAGGAGTTCTGGAGTTCTTTCTTTTGTGGCTGTTATTATAGGTGTGACGAAAAATATGGTGACTGCTGCTACTGAGTGCCTTCCGAAAGAAAGGCAGGCAAAAAATCCCAGGGGCCATCAGCCCAAGGGCCACCTTAGAGTATCCAGGATGGTGGAGGGAGCCTCACAAACTCCTGAGGCTTAGATCTCATCTCCAGAGACTCTGGATTAGTTGGTCTGGTCGCAGTTTGGGGAAATTTTAAGAAAGCTTCCCAGGTGAGAGCAGTGTGCTGCTATGGCTGGAATCGGTGCTGTACAGATTCGTTTCTGGGCCTACTTTTACAGTCATGCTGCTCTTGCCATCTGGATCACTTTTCTTTTTCACATTCATTAAATAACACGTTATAATTTCTATCTAGCTCTGCTCAAAATATGGCTCCCTTTCCACGATGCTTTCTTTCTTCAATCAGTTCATTTTATCATAATCTTCTCACTTTGGCTTCTCTTAGCACAAATGTGTATAATTTGCACTGCATGGTCATCCAATTACTTATTGCTATGTTTTAGGGAAGGGTCTACAGGGTGTTCAGGATCTTGCTACTAGATTGGACTCTGTTTATAGCCTCCCAAGATCTGGGATTACAGGTGTGCACTACCACGCCCAGTCTCAATGACTGTTTCAGTAAGTCCCAGGGGCTGGGCCAGCAAGGCAGGTCCCAGGAATTGAACCCCTGGCCCCTGAAGCTTGCTTGCAGGCACTTTAATCCAAAGAGCTATTTGCCAGTCCTGCTCCAGTGTTTTAATGTTAAGAAAAATTTTCCTAACCTTTGAAATAAGCAAAAGACATTGTGTTTTAAAGCCCTAGTTTAACTTGACTATTGACTGGTCTATTTTATAACTGTCTAACAATATAGGCTAATTTATGCATTTTGCTCAGTAGACATACCAATAATATGTGTTTTTTAGAAATGATGACCCCAGGGCTGGGGAGATAGCTCAGTAGAATAAGCACTTGCCTGGCAAATGCAAAGACCTGAATTCAATCCCCGGTCCTGGAAAAAAAAAAAGAAAGAAAAAAGAAATGATGACCCCAAAAGCTATCATTTATTTCACTGTAAGTCATTTATCAATTCTGAGTGTAAGCTAGAAGTCTTTTTTCTCCAGCAGTCTTATTTTAACATTTATTAATTTAAATGTCTCTCTATACCTCAAATGTTCCAAAATTAATTCACGAGTTAACATATATCACTTGCAGGAATCATGATTTTTTTTTTTTTTTTTTTTTTAAATATGGAACGCTTCACGAATTTGCGTGTCATCCTTGCGCAGGGGCCATGCTAATCTTCTCTGTATCGTTCCAATTTTAGTATATGTGCTGCCGAAGCGAGCACAGGAATCATGATTTTTAATTTAAAATATTTTAAAATAATGAAATTTTTAAATAGGAGTTTGATGAATGATTCAATTGCTTAGGCTGATAAAGCAACAGGTGGAGTTTCATATGTGAAGAGACAATAGGATTTTTTTTTCATTTTCTTATTACCTTTAATAAGAAATAATGAGGCAGTTTCACAGCACGTCAGTAGGACAGCCACAATAATTAAAACAGTGCACACTGTTGTCCTCCTAGTAGTTGTTCCGAGTACAAGATGCAGACATAACAACTTTTCTACACATTATTGGTACAAATAATGAGACAATATGATTTTTAAGTGTGAAACAATAATCAGTAAATCAAACAACATGTTAAAACTCATACATGGCAATAATCTCACACAAGGACAAGCCATGTAAACTTGGATGATTTTAATCATGGACTGAGAGGACAACCATTTTGCAAAGTTTTCAGCTGTTCCTTTTCTCCCTGTGTATTTCATCAAGGAAAACAGAGGTTAAGATTGCTGGGAAAACAATGCGAGGGGTCACAGAAGTGGTGTCAGACACTCACTTCAGATCTTGGCTGTGCTTGTAGTAGTTCTTCTTTGTACATTTGGGTTTTTTTTTTTTTTTTAAACATTTTTATTTTTGTCTTTTTTTAAAGAATTTTTTAAAATTTTATTTATTTTTTTCTTGTTTCAGAACCTTTATTTGTTTATTCACTCATTTTTATGGCCGCCTCAGCCTGCCCTGAGGGAGGGGCTGACGCAGCATGTGGTGCCGGGGATCAAACTGCAGTCCCTGAAGCCGCCCAAGCTTTCCCAAGCAGGCACTTTAGACCACTGAGCCATCCTGCTGGGCCCCTACATTTGGGTTAATAAATCCCCACAGAAGTGGCTGTTCCACAAAGTGAGCATCATAAATGTTAGTACTCTTCTACATGAGCATTTTTAGAGGTGGACAATTGCTTCCTGGATTGGATGCCTGAGTTATGGAGAAAGAGTTAAAAATGACTTAGTACTGTTTACATCAGGCCATAAAAGCACCATCTGCTTGAGCTAGCCTGTTAAGCTACTACGAAGCTGATGCACTCTAATACTAAGCTGACAGGAGCAGAATGGCCAAGGTTTCGCTGTCCCTGTCATTATCCTATGAGCTGCCATCCTGGGACGAGTCTCTGGTTTACCTATCACATAATCCAGTTGTTCAACATTTAAAGATTTATTTTGGTGCTTAAATATTTATACTCTTTCCCAATCTTTTATTGCTATAGTTACTGCTGAAGGAAGAAACAAGGCTCAGGAGGTTACTGTGTGGTAGATCAGCAGTTTTGGACTTTACCATTAGACTGGGGAATGTTTTATGTTGAATTAGATTCAGATGAGAGGATTAATATTAAACTCTCACTTTGTATGATGAGACTACTGTGACTGGGAGGAAAGGATAAGGTCTATTCTTTTTTATACTCCTCAGTCAGTGAAGAAAAGGCCACTTGCTGTGCAACACACATTACTGAGCCAGGAGTGAATAACAACAGATTCTGAACCATAGGGAAGTTTGCCTCCAATAATGTGTGCAGCTGAAAGTTGTCCCCGTGGAAGAACCAAACTCATGATTGCTCCTGCCACCCCTTGCAACACCTGCATTTGGATTCTTGGTACCCATTAGGCATAATGATGGGCTGAATCCACATCCCTGGGACATTTGGCCTCATTTGGGTGATTAAAGAGAACAAAATATATGTCCAAGACACCTGCCAACTTGCAATAATAATAGCCCATATTTACATAATGTCTTTTTCCAAGAACTGCAGAGTCTCTTTTCTTTGAAAAACTATTTCTAATCGGGAGGGGTAGATAATCTTATTTTCACTTTGCAGCATTACAGATTCATGGTAAGACCTCCATATCTGGCTCATTTGTGAACTATTTCATATCCCAGGTTTTGCTGCATGCTGAAATTACCTGCAGATCTTCAGCGATAACGGACTCTTACCTCTGATGCTAGACATTCCTACTGAATTGTTCTGGGGGAAGGTTCTGGCTATAAGGATTTTAAAAAGAAGGCTGGAATGTGCATAAAACCTTGGAGACATAAAGGCATTTGGTTTGGGAACATTTTTGCTAACAGCAGTAAAAATTTGAGCCGGTAGAGCTGTTAGAGCTGCTCTTATCCATTGGGTTTTCTTCCCTTGTGCTGCCTCATTTGTGATAGATATTTTTTATTTTAACTTTCTGCATCTGATTTATTTTGCTTGATGTTATAGTCTCCAGGTACAGCTACTGTCCCACAGAGGACTCAAATTCATCCTCCTTTACAGCTGTGTAGTTTTGTTTCCCTGGAAGATGACTTAGGAGCAAAGTGGTGGCTGCCTTGTTCTCGCCATGAGTGGATGTAGTTCTGCCTCTGGGGCCACGTCAGGCTCCTCATACCAGAAGCAGAGAAGCTACAGGCCCTCTTACTTCTGATCCTGCGCCATGCAGTCCGCGCCATATTAGCAAAGCATTCGGCTTCATGCTTTCCAATGTCTGGATACCTCTTCCTCCTCTCCGCATTGTGTTTCCGCCCTGTCCTCCTTTTTCCTTCTCCTCTTTGTCTGCTCAACGCCCATATTCTGAATGTTTGTTCTATTTTTGAATCTGTACATCTCTCATGATATGATGAAACTTTGCTGTCTTTTTTTCATTTTATCTATTTTCTATTACTTTTTTTTTTTTTTTTTTGTGGAACCAGGGATTGAACTCAGGTCCTTGTGTTTGCCAGGCAAGTGCTTATTCCACTGAGCTATCTCCCCAGCCCCTATTTTCTATTACTTTTAATAAGAAATAACAATGAGACAGTTTCAAAACACATTAGTAGTACATACCCAATATTTGATACAAGGTATGTTGTTGTCCTTACAGTAGTTATTCAGAGTAGAGGATGCAGACATGATAATTTTTCTAATCGTTATGGGTACAAAAATTTCTTCTCATTGAACTAAGAGAAAGCAGTTCTATACATAGCCCCATATTCCATACTAGCAGTGGATTATTGGGAGAATTGGAAATGTCAGAAGCTGTTGATTTGAGCTTTTTAAAGCTCAGCGTACTAATCTAGCTTGACATTTTATGCCTTGTGGCTAAACTGTTCTGCTGGGTGGCTATGTGATAGATACTATTAATAAGAAGAGACATTTGAATGTAGTCATGTGCTACATCAAGATGCTGTGGTCAACGACCCATCCCATATGTGATGATGTGGTCCCATGAAACCATAACGAAGTTGAATTCCTTGGCCTCGTCACATCAGTCCGTTGTAATGATGTGACGTGCACCTGACTCCTGTGTTTGTAGTGGTGCTGATGCAAACAGCTACCATAGTGCCACTCACGTGAAAGTACAGCCAATCATGTACAGCACGTGACACTTGACAATGGTAATAGGCAACTGCTATGGGTTTATCTAATTTACTATAACTGATTGTTATTTTAGAGTAGACTCTTATAAAATGCTTACTGTATGTTGTGTTACACAGACATGACATATATTTCTCTACCTTCCTGTTCAGTCAGAAATATGGTTGGTTTAGACTATTATCTTCCAGTAGCAATTACATCTTGGAGGAATATTCCGGAAGGAAAATAATAAAATTGGTATACAGCTGTGGCTTTATTTATTTATTTATTTTTT
>PVJA010012441.1:0-52038 GCA_004027025.1 Myocastor coypus | reverse complement strand
GAGGTGGGTCATGCCCACACACTGTACTCTGTAGAACGATTGTGAGGACAATATGCAATATGTCAACTTTCAAAAAAAAGAAAGGGAAAAAGAAAAAAAAAGTAATATTGATTTAAAAGGGTTAATGTTTAATTGTTTGATCAATCTTATATACCTATATGTATTAATCTAAACTGATCTGATGATGAAAATATGTAATATAACCATTGTTAAATTTAAACAATAAAAATATTAAATTAAAAAATAAAATAAATAATTAAAAATAATAAATAAATAAATAAATTCAGAGGAAGCAGATGCATACACAGTCCAATGTTCCTCCACTGCAGTGGGCCCGGCTGAGTGTGCATTTTATATGTCGTGATAAGGACAACTATTGTTGCCACTTCCCTTGCCCAGTGGGCCTGGAGCAGAATTGGGACAAACACTTGAAATACAGAGGACAGATTCTAGAGGGGCAGGTGATGTATAGTCACCAGCCAAAGGGACCCCATGCTGGGTCAGGATGTCCATGTTCCTAGACACAGGCTGGGTAACACTGAGGTCACCTTTGGTATCCGAGGAGCACCTCGTGACCCAAATCCCACTGGTAAGTCAATGTACCCCACAAGGCACCTGTTTATATCTCCTCTGCCCTGGTTTCCTCAAATACATTATTCTGCTCTTGGGCCATATAACTTAAACCATAGTTCAAGATATTTTACTAAAATGAAGAGATTTGTCTCTAATTGCGCCTGGGCTTTGGAAAATACCCTCAAACATAATAATGCTTGGAAAAATATTCCTATGTGCAATGTAGATCTAGAAGTTTCCATGTAAACACTGCATTGGATCCAGGTAGAAAAAAACTGAAGAAGGCCAGGCATGGTGGCACACACCTGTGATCCCCCAGCACTTGGGAGGCTGAGGCAGGAGGATTGGTGCGAGTCTGAGACCAGCTTGGGCTACAAAAGTGAGGTCAAGGCCAGCCTGAACTGCATAGCGAGACCCTGTCTAAAAAAGATGAAAAAAAAAAAAAAAAAAAGAAAGAAAGAAACAAACAAACAAACAAGCAAACTGAAGAGATTTGTGTTTGCATTTCACTGCGGTTGTGACAGTTGGCATCCTAGTAAGTGTAGTAAGCACGTGGCCACTGTCAGACTTAAGTTTCTGAACTAGCTGAGATGGACTTATGCCTCTGTGCCAAAGACAAGAATGACTCTCACCAAAACACTGGTTATGAAAAGAATTTCTCCTTTAGAAAAAGTACACCAGACAAGCAAATGGAGATTCTAGAAAACATTAGGGGAAAAAAACCATGTTATTCCCACTGTTGCTGTCTTGTGCTTTGTAGAGACGTGATGACGCGGTGCCTTCCTCCACCTCGTTCTGGGCGGAGATGAAAGAACCAAATCGGAGGTCAGCCTGGGAGAGGAACAGCAGGTCACAGCAGCAGGCCGGCGGGCCGGCTTTCTGCCCGGTGGGGAGCAGTCTCCTTGAAGTCTTTTTTCTCTAATGGGCATACAATATTGCAGGCCTCTTGCAGCTGGGTCTACTGCTGGTCCTTGTGCCGTCTTTCTGCACAAAGCTGCCCATGACCCGTGTGCAGGCCTGGGAGTGTCTGTCATCCGACACTCTCTCTTGGACCTAATTGTTGTAATCCATTCCCACGTATTATAATTACTGTCATCGCCTCTGTGTGTGTGTGTGTGTGTGTGTGTGTGTGTGTGTGTGTGTCCATGTGTCTTTTAATCCACCATGTGTCTTCTTCCCTTTTATTTATGTTTTTTTGTTGTTGTTTTTTCCTTTTTGGTCTTCCCCTCACTTGTAAATTTTTCTTCTTCCATTCTCTCAAGTAACTTAGAAGCTTTATGTTCTAGTCTGGTCTGTGGTTTGAGTTCCTGCTAATGCCTTAAGAGCTGTAACCTGTAACTATGATTACCAAGGCTGATAAATACCTGAGTCTTCTTCAGGAACAACGCAGGGAGCCTCCCGGAAGTCTGAGGTTCCCTGGCTATCACCGCTCGTGCCGGTATTGCCCAGGCTTTTTCTGAACATGCGCTGTCTGTGTTATTCTCTCTTCCCCTAACCACTGTTCGTGATTTCTTTACTCTCTGTTTCTGCTGAATGCTGTGTTCTCCGCTAGAAGTCAGAAAAGCTCTTGGCTGAAGATGCCAGGCTCGCCAGGTACAAGCACAGGACTGCTTCTCAAAGCCTAGGCATCTGCAGAATAAGAGAGAACCCACACTCGTGGGCAGAACCTTCCAGAGTCCATGCTGGGAAGGGAAGCCGAACAGAAACGGAGAGATCTGGGGATTAACGTCTTTAATGTTACATGTGGATCTGCCACAGGAAAATAAAATCTTCATATATTCTATTTAGACATTTTTTTGTCTTCTTGAGACAGGGTCTCACAATGCAGCTCAGCCTGGCCTTGAGCTCACTTTTGTAGCCCAGGCTGGTCTCAAACTTGCACCAATCCTCCTGCCTCAGCCTCCCAAGTGCTGAGATTACAGGCGTGCGCCACCACACCTGGATACTTAAACTTCTTCAAAGGAAGAAAAAGAAAATCCTTTGAAATATTCTCCATCTTGCCTCTCCCTTTCTTAATTCCAATATCTCGTGTTGGAAGCAACAGATAGGCTCGAGCTAAAAAATTAATTCTTCAGATTTAGCTTAATATTTACAAAGGTAGAATGCATAGGAGTTTCATTAGTATTCTCTTTAAAAAAAAAAAGATGATGTACTTTTTTTAAAAGAAGGTGCACATATTAGGTGAAGTTTAAGTAACACAGTGACTTAAAGCTGAGAAAAGTCATAAATCCATCAGAATAGTTGAGTAAAAAAATATTCCTAGGAAAGCAACACTTATGTTAATATCTTGTGTGAAAAATATGGCCATGAAGTTTTTCATTAAACCACGTGTTTCTGAGTGTCTGCCCAAAGGAACCTCTGCTTGGTGTTGTAACTGGCTGAAGACCTTTGTTCTCAACAGCAGGAACAGGCGACGTTATAATTACCGTAATGTCCATGTCCTCAAGACTTGCCCTTGTACTTTGATTATGTAATCACACTTGAGTTTCCTAGGGAGAGATTTCTTTATTTCAATCGGTCGTGTTGTGTGAATCAAGACCTCTTCTGTCTTGTGCCTAGTGCAAGCCGCAGCCCTGGCTCAGTCCTCCGCTGTAGGACGCCCACCGGGCTCTGTCCACGGGGGCCCCCTTAGGTGATATGCTTGTCCCAACACTCCCACAGCTTGTTGGGCACAGTGACCACGCCGGGGCTTCCTAGGCAGGTGGAACCTCCCAATGCTTGCTGTGTGTGTTCCCGACCTTAGTGACGGGCTCAAATGGAAGTAACAGACACAAAAGGAAAGCTCAGGTGGAACTACTGATCTTCACGATTGATCTGGGAGTGTCCCGTAGGAGGACCTGTGCCGCTGAGCCAGGTAGTGGGGTTTTATGCACATGGGGGACAAAACAGGTGGTCTGTCACCCACAGAAGGCAGAAAGCTGGGCCTGAGGCTTCAAGAAATCCAGAGCTTCGAAAGGGCAGCTCTCTCTTTCACTCTAGCAGAGATTTCCACCCACCCAGCAATGATGCGCATGCCCATCGGGGTATTTCCTGGCCACCTAGAATTCTGAAACCTTGTGTGTTCAGAGCACTGGCAGCATTCTTCTGTTTGACAAGCTGAAGGCCACCACCAAGCCTTATTAAAACTCAGTGCATGAATCAAAATGTGAGGCTCAGAGCTGGCTGCCTCTGAGAAATGCCAGTGAGAAAATGCCTCATGGCCCCTGGCCAAGTGCCCCTCCTGTACCCACTGCTCAGCTCCTGCTTGGGATTGACTTTTACCAGTGGCATATCAGATCTAACGTTTGATAAACTTAGTACAACAGATCTGAAGATCAGAGGGCATGGTATCCTTACTTCTTCCTTGGAGGTTGTTTTGTAAAAAGATTTTTAAAAAAAAGTAAGTCTTCATTTTTTATGCCTCCAGAGCATCAAGGCCACAGTCTCTTTAGCATAAAGGTTAAACTTGAGGTTCCTAAACACTCTTAAGCAGCAGCTGTCATGTCAGATAGCATCATGTCTGGGGGTTCGCATCCCTCAGTGGAAGTGTCCTTCCCTCTGTCCTGGCATCTGCACTGAGGGTGGGAATTGTAGTGGTGCCTCCCTCATGAGGTAGCCCTCAGGTTGAGGTGTCCTCATTTCTGAGAGCCCCATTCCCTAAAGACCTCAGTTCCTTCTGGCACCAAGAGCGTTGCCAGCAGATGCGCTCACGGCCAAACTGCTCAGGAAAGCCGACGGGTAGAGCAGTCCGTGCGTCCTGAAGTGTGCAAATGGGTAAGCCAAATGTGCATGTACTTGCAGCAAGACTTTGTTCCACCTATAGTACACTATGGTGACCCTTGAGGACACTATGCTGAGTGAGTTAGCCAGTCACAAAAGGACAGTACTACATGAATTCGCTTACACTGAGCGCCCTCAAGGTCAAAATCAGGGAAGCAGGAAGGAAAACTATGGGGTCCTGGTGGGCAGATAGGGAGACGGAGAGTTCTGGTTCAAAGTTTGCTTTGAAAAATTAAAAAGTTCAAAAGATGTCACCCAGCAATGTGAATACAGTCTATATGGCTGGACTACACACTTGAAATGATTTTGAGGGGAATGTTCATACTGTATGTTTAGAGGCCATGCATGGTGGTTGCTATGGTTTGGGTCTAGTTGTTCCCCCCCCAAAGCCTCATGCAGTCATGGGGTGGCTTCTGGAGTTTGTGATGGATTATTGTAGGCGTGGATGCTGCACCTGCCCTGGGGCAGCTGATCTGCACTACAGTGTAAGGAGGGGGAGGGGCTCCCTCGCTGCCTGAGCTGCTGCCTCTCCCTTTGCTCTCTGCTCTTTGCTGCCACCACGAAAGATTGTTCTCTGTCACGTGCCACTGTGCCTTGGAGCGAGCTAACACCTCCAGTAACAGTGAGCCAAATAAACCTTTCCTGCCTTCCTTCTGAGTGTCGTCTATTTGTCCCAACGACAAGAGAAGAACAACTGAGACAGTGGTAATTACACACCTGTAATTCCAGTACTCGGGAGCTTGAGATAGAAGGGTCTCCAGTTTGAGCCCATCCTCGATAATTAGCAACGCAAGGAGACCGTGCCTCAAAATAAAAATTAGAAAAGGAATAGGAAAATAGCTCAATGAGAAGACCCTAGGTTCCATTCCCGGTACCTTGGGAGAAAAGCCTTGCAAGATGGGGCGTGGGGAAGCCCACCTACCTCCCATGTCCCACCCGGGCCATGAATGTTGTCCATGCAGGTGCAGGCGCCAGACTGAACCAGGCTCTGCCTCTGTTCTGAGGATAGCAACTGCAGCAGCTGCAGCCGAGGGAGGATGGCTGCAAGACATGCTGGCCTGTTTCCCTCACGAATGAGCTGAAGCTGTAATTGCAGTTGAAATGAGTGATTTAATTAACCGACATCACTCCTCTGCCAAAAGAATGACTTAAAAACATAAATCCAGGTCTATTTTAAGCGGCTCGCATGCATATCATATCGTCACATCATAGGAATTCATTGTGCTCTAAATGTGTGGCAAGGATGCCAATCATCATATGGTCTGTGACTCAGGTATGTCTCCCGCGGGGAGGACAGGATCCATTTGTTCAGTTCACGACCTGTGTTGAAGCATCTTGAGCTGCTAACGTCATCAGTGCCTCTCTTAACCACAAGAAGACACACTTACTCACAAAGCGTTTTCTTTCTTTTTCTCTCTCTTCCTAGCAATGCAGCAAAAAAGCCTCTGCCTCCCTCCTGTGGCTCCTGAAGTCCTCAGGCATCATCACCAACCGCCCCTGGCCACGGATCTCCCTCACCGTCATCACCACGGCCATCATATTGACCATGGCAGTCTTCAACATGGTAAGGCCCAGGGAGGGCACGCTGGCCTCTCAGGCCTGTGCAAGCCCCGTTCTGGAAACCTACCCATAGCTCCTCTGCTGAGGCCAGCTCCATTCGGCGTCTTGCAGCTGTAGCGGTAGTAGCTGTCTGGGAGCAGGCCAGCTTTGCCCAAGCTGCCCTGAGAGACAAGGAGGCCATGTATGGCAGGTGTCCACTCTGGCCAAGCTGTGGGCATGACGGGAATGCTGGTCAGGAGTGGCACTGGAGCCTGTGAACTAGGGAAGCGTAAGAACACAGTCAGAAGGCCTTCATTTCAGGCCCCACCCCACCCGCTGCAAGAGGTCTTTCTTAAACTTCAAAGGCTCTGTTTCCACTTAACAGTGAGAGCTGAGCCTTCTTCTGCAGGGCAGTTCTCAGAACCCAAAGTGCTGAAATTCCCACCAGACCTGGGACAACACTGAGCACTTTGCAAACAGAGAGCCAACAGCCGGTCATACTAATGATATCATCCTTACGAATTGTATATCCCTCACAGTAGACACTCAGGCCATCAACAGACTTGGGGACACGTTCTTATTATTCTTCCCAGGGCTGGTGAGATAGCTCAGCAGACTAAGCGCCTGCCTGGCAAGTGCAGGGACCAGGAGTCAATCCTGTAATCCCAGTGCTGGGGAGGCTAAAAACAGAAAAATCACTACAAGTCCAAGCTGCATAGTGACACCCTGTGCCAAATACATAAAAATTGTCACCATCATCGTCATCATCTACATCATCTCACACTGCCATCATTATCATCACTACCAGAAAGTTCCATGGCAAGCTGTGTGCTGTAGTGTGGGACCCAGGGAGATGGGGAGCCGTTCTGACACACTGTGGATAGCATCAAAAGCAATAGGAAGGATGAGGGAGAGCCGCAGGGCCTGCTAGGCTGTGGGTGGGCAGAGGGGCGAGAGAAGGTGGACAGCAGGTGAAGAGACAGCGCTTCTGGGTCGAGGATGAAACAAAGCTGTCTGGTAAGACACCGCGCAGCAGAGGCTGAGGAAGTGGATGCATGCCCTGAGCGCGCACGCAGGACCAATTCTCAGTGTCTCTCTTCAGACACCACACTTCCTCCGAGATACCTGGAGACCAGGAGGAGCTCAGGCCACCTGGAGCCAGGGTGGAGTGGCCTTGTGCTCTACTCATCCTGCGTAGAAATGGACTTCGGGGGAGCGGGCAGGGGCAGGAAGCTGTAGCTCGCGTCGCCTCCCCCATGCCTGCTCTGGTAGGTGTGTGCCATAACAGCAGTGCAGCTAGTGGACTGCTGCTGCTGCCATCCTGGAGAAGTGGTGAGCAGCGCTGGGCTGGTCTCCGCTTCCTCCTGGACCTTGGCAGCGCCTGCAGTCCACATTCTGCTGTGTGGCTTATGGCAGCCTTAAAGGCCTAACCTAAAAGCTCCCAGGCCTGTCAGCCAGGGCTTATCCAGGGGGAGGGGGAAGCAGCCAGGAAGTGGTACCATGTCTGTGCAGTGGAAGTATTCCCTGGAGAGTGTTTTTTCCTCTCTGGGAAAATTTTAAGTTGCTGCGGGGCTCCTGGTGGAGATGTGCATCCGCCAGGCTGGGTCCTTGCTGGCCCATGGAAGGGCGGCAGCCTCAAGCTGGGAACAGAAGATAAGAGACTGTAGAGAGGGACAAGAAGTGCTCTCCTGAGAGAGCCCTGCTGTGAATGTATCACCAGGCAGGACAAACCCTGTCCTGTCCTCGATACACAGGCGCTGTTATGGAAACCGCTAGACTGTGAAGACACCGTGGGGTGATGGCAGAGAGGCAGGCAAGGGACACTGGTGAGAGGCTCTGGAGACAGGAGTGTGTTTCTAAAAATGGTCTGCCTCCTGACCTGCTTGGTAACCCACTTGGAGCCAGCCCCCTGAAGGGCACACAGCGTGCTCAAAGCAGCTGGGAAGAGGAGAGCTGTGGAAGCCTGCTGGGTCAGAAGTTATCTCCGTAGGAGAGCAGAAAAACAGCAGAGTCCAGCTGTCCTTGAAGCCTCCAGGGGGCTCTCTGCCAGCCTAATGACGGAGCGGCTGGGGCGATGCTCTTTTAATTAAGGCTAATGACACGATGCGTCGCACACACAGGAAGATGATTACTAAGGTACGTGGCTAAGCGGAGCTCTCCTCTTACGCAGCCACTTCTCTTGTATGCAGTAGGGGCATCCCAAGTCTCTCTCACCAGACTTCCCATGTGTGACACAGGGTCACTAGGTTCCTGATCCTTACTGTAGACTCCTAGACTTGTTCATCCCGCTGCAGAGCTGAGCCTCTCTGCACTCACCCTGCATCTCCCCTTTGCCCTTCCACTTTGCCATCGGTACGCTCTCTGATCGTTTTTGTTTTGTAATTTTCATTTTTTTTGTGTGTGTGTGCAGGGTCTCACTACACAGTGAGAATGCACAGTGATCCTCTTGTGTTCAGCCTCCCCTGTGCTGAGGTTACAGGCGTGCACCACCATGCCTGGACTTGGCGGCTGACTCAGCACGCCCAAAGACCGGGCCGGCAAGGCATGGCCTGTGGTGCTGGGAGTGGAACCCTGGCCCCTGTGCTTGCCTAAGCAGATGCTTAGTCCACTGAGCTATCTCACCTGCCCTTGATCCATTTCTATGAGACCAACGTTTTAAGCTTCTGCTGATGAATGAGATCATGTGATATTTTCCCTCCTGTACTTGGCCTCTCTTACATTGCAAGATGTTTTCCATGTTCATTCATGCTTTTGCAAAAGGCAGGACTCCTTCTTTTTTAATGCTGAGTAGTTTCTTGTTTTCAACACCGTGTGCTTCTATGCATCACCAGCCAGCAGACTCGGGTTACCTCTGCGTCCTGGCTGGTAGGAATAAAGAGCAGGGGAGGGTGCATGGGGAGATAGATCTTTGAGGGGCTTTTGTGTCTTCATCTGTTTTTACTTAGGAAAGTGCTTTCTGCATAAGGAGAAGCCATTTGTTGGTTCTTAAATAAGTGAATGACTATATAATCAGTGAATAAATAAATCAACACACGCCCTTTATTTAAAAAAAAAAAAAAAAAAAAAAAAGAAAATCACTTTTTTAGTTTTAAAATCTAGTTGGCCTTAACACCGGGATAAAAGTTCTATCCAAGATCTGTCGTTTAACTGTTTACAAGACAATGTGAGTGAGAAGCCTCTGATTCATCAGCAGCCGCATGTCACATAGGGCAATTAGTCACAATGGACAGCCCTCAGTCAGCGTCTATAAGTGCTTGACAAGAGGGGCGCTTAGGCGGAGACGTTATCCACAGCAACGACGAGCTCTTGGGGAGGAAATTCATCTTCAGGACTAGAAATGCATCTTGCGTGCTGTTTTGCATTTCTGGGAAGAGAGGCACCATTGCCATGGGAGGTAGCGAGGCTTTCGGGACACACAGGCCGGGAGGATGCTGACCTCGAGAAGGAGGTGAGGGAGGGTTCGCTACTCCGCGGAGCAACCTCGGGAGGAGCAGCGGCTGAGTGGAGCCGCTTTCCTGTCTTTACCTCCCTCCAAGGAGAAGGGGAGGAACCCACAACTGCTCACAGTTATTCCTCACCTCGTGCAGGAGAAATACCATTTTTATCAACTCCTGAAGCCGTGGAAGCCGTGGCTTTCTTTCCATGAGAGGCTCCTCTTTCAATCGTGTCAGAGAGAAACCCAAAACGCCATGCTAGTTGAGCTTAGGTACAGAAGGGCAGTGATTCCACGTATGGTCGAGCCTTTGCAGAAAGCCGTATGGATAGCAGAACGAAGGTTTGTGCGCGTGGTTGCCTCTGACCACGACTGAGGATTTGCCGAGAGGCCTGGGCTGCAGGCGTACCCCGTCCCACCCCCCACCCCCCGGGGCCGGCAGAATCTCCCGGCTCCTGCCCTCGCCAGGCATCATACAGCACCCAGAGCCCTGGAGCCTGCCTAGAAAAGACTCCCGGGGGGCAGGAGCCAGGGTGGTGGGCTGGAAGATCGGGGGCGCCAGGCAGAGGCCTGCGAGTCCCGACCTCCCCTGTGCCTGGTTACTGTGCTTCGGGCCGGACCCCACTCCGCAGTGTCTGCCCCAGAGTAGTGCTGCCGCGTGCGGCATCGCTTTTTATCTTTTCCTTGGTATTTCCTCGGGGAACTCGTTTCCAGGCCCACAGAGCGCCCCCTCTCGGTTGCGGCTCCACTCCCTTCCCAGGCTGTCCCCGGCTGCGAGGCGTGACTCTGCTCTCCACAGTAGCAGAGCACAGCTCTGTGTTGCCGGCAGGTGTGGGGGCTCAGGGCACTCCTGCTTCCTTCTCAGAAGTAAAACCAAGCCTGCAGAGGAACAATTTGCCTCGAGATGGCTCGACGGTTTAAAGCACCTTCGTAGGCGAGCTTAGGTAGGGGCCGGGGACCGCAGTTAGGTCCTGAGCATCACAGGCCACCACAGCCCCGCCCTCAGGGAAGGCTGAACCGGCCACAATCAATCAATCAATCAATCAATCAATGGCAAGCCACATTCAGGGTGTTGGTTCCAGTTTTAGGGACCAAGTGATTTTTTTTTTTTTTTTTTTTTTTTTTTTTTGGACTGTGGGAATAGACAGTAGAGAACTGGAGTGCCCTACTCTGTGATCGATACAGGTTAGTGCGTGTAAAAACGTCATATACCTAATTTACAGGGGAGTATGGACTAAGGAAAAGTCTGTAGATAATGTGAATGAGGCCCATTTATCTAGCATTTAGAGTTCTTTCTTTCACTTGCTAGGAGGCCTTTGTTGTTTGCTGATCCTGGTCCTTAACACTGTAACTTCTAAACACAACATAAAATGGGGCCGGCAGCATGGCTCAGCAGTCTAAAGCGCCTGCTTAGGAAAGCTTAGCAGCCACAGGGACTGTGGTTCGATCCCTGGCACCACATGCTGTGCCAGCCCCACCCCCAGGGCAGGCTTAGCCAGCCATTAAATAAATAAATAAATAGGGTTTTCATTTTCTTTTTTTCAGTCTTAATTTTGTTTGTTTTTACTGCATAGTGCACAGCATAAAATATATCATGCAACTACTTGTGCGTGTACAACGCAGCAGCACTAAGCAGCTTTGCGGCGGGGTTCACTGCCCATGCCCAGAAGCTGTCATCTCTTCCAACACAGACTGTACCCCGTTACGCCCCTGCGCCTGCTCCCTGCCTCCCCCGCCCTGACCCTGGGGTGCTGCTTCTGTCCCCCTGTGCCTCTTCTAGGTGCTTTCCTAAGACCACTCCTGCAGGAACCGTCTTCCGGCGGGGTCTGCCGTAGCTCTCGGAGCACGCTGTCCCTGGGGTGCTCATTTTCTTTTGGCTGCTACAGCCCCCTGCAGCAGGCAGGTCTCCGTGTACCAGGCGCCCTTCCAGCCAACGGCGGGCAGTGCTTACTCCGGCTTCTCCTCCATCCCCTGCCATAACCTTCATTACCTCAGAGGGCGGAGATGGGTCAGGGTTGACCTGAGCCGCCTGAAGCCCCCTGAGATGTCCCTCTGCCGCTGACAGTGAAGTGGCCGGTCTCTGTGGAAGCCTCCCCTAACTTGCATGAGGCGTAGGTGACTGCTAGAATTTTTCCCAAGTCTGCATTTTAGCAGCCCCTGCAACAGCTGGGATCAGCAGAACAGAGTTCAGGGAACTGACTTTTTAAAATCCCTTTGTACATAGATAGTGAAAGACAGACTGTCTAGGTCAATTTCATCTAGAATGGATCGTGCCAGTTTTCTAAGATATTTTAAGCATTGGACGGTCACCTGTGTGTTGCCAAATACCAAGCTGAGAATTCATTATCCATCTTTTCTTTTTCTAAGATAAGCTTTTATGGTGTCACATTGCTAATAAACTTGTGGGGTTTTTTTTTCCTCCAGTTTAGTTTGCAGGCTTCCACTAGAATTCTATGTGACAACCAGGATGGCCCTGCCACTATTTTCCTCACACTTTGACAATGTCACCTCGTGACTGCCTACATCATTTCACAATGTATTCTGAGAACCTGCCAAAAGGTTTCTGATAAACTTGTCTTGTGTCAGCATCTCAGCCCCTGCAGACAAGGCGTTCTCCTTCAGTAACTCAGAATCTCTTTGTACTTCTTCAAGCTTTTTTGTTTTCATTTTTATTTTTGGCCAGGGCTGCCACATCCTGCGGTGCCAGGGATCAAGCCACAGCACCCTCGCACTTGCCTAAGCTTGCTTAAGCAGGTGCTTTAGACCACTGAGCTATCTCACCGGCCCCGCTCCTTGTACTTCTAGTTCCAACCAAATGGCAAACACAGTAATATCATCAGGCGTAAAACTCTGTAAGAAACCACATGCTTTTAATTTAACTGGATTGGAAATGCAGAATTCTGCGGTGCTTCCAATTGTTGGGGAACGCAGTTTGAAAGTGAAGCTACATAAGCGTGGTACTCATTAGCAGTGGGTAAGGTTATCTTGTTAGGAGAATGATATGGTTTTTCTAATTATATCCTAGATGCAGTCCATTAAAACAATTTCAACAAGGAAGTCCCAAAAAAATGACAATGCTTGGAATTCATTCCATAGAGAAAGTTGTAGGCATTTCCCTTGGGAGAAAGAAGGACGAGGGATTAGAAGAGTTTGTAGATTGGAGGATATGTAATGAGTGTCAAAACGTCTCAACAGGTGATGGGTACGGAAGCTCTCTCATGTAGGCTGACCAGAGGCTTCTGCTGACCTCCGCACTAACCTCTTCATGTTATTCTTACAGTGGGAACCTGGTGCCTCTTATTAACTGATTGAGATCCCATCTATGCAGCAGTATCACCAAGAAGCTTTAGGTTAATTCTTTTAAAATCCAGAGTGCCTAAAATTAGCCTTGGCGAAGCCTACAAAGCTAAGCAGTCTCAATTTATTTATCATTTCCTGATACTTGCATGTATAAACCTATTGAATTTGGAGTCTGTCAAATCAAAATGAAGAGCAATCTGGAACTCAGTGTTTACCACACAATAATTCATTTATATTTCCCTTGATAATGATGTTTGCCTGGAGAATTAGCACATTTTTTTGGTTCAGTGATAAGTTGTGCATTTGGTATAACTACCTACCAGTTAATAAAGAAATCTTGATTGCTTTGAATTTAAATCAAGGGGCTGGGGAGATAGCTCAGTAGAATAAGCCCTTGCCTGGCAAGCATAAAGACCTGAGTTCAATCTCCAGTTCTGCAAATAAAAAGATAAATCTTCACTGCTGTATTTTATCAAATGACATAAAATGGTAGAAATATTATATCTAGTGTCATTCTTGGAATAGGAAGCCCATGTCTCCAAAATATACTAAATAAATTTGTTCTTCTGTAAGTAAAATAATTTAGCCACTAGACAAGACCTGTGCCATCAAAAGAAACACATGGATAGGTACACATAGGATCAAGTATGGAAATGATACAAGAAATTCTTACTTTTAGAATGTTGAATATGAATGTTTAGTCTAAGGCAGAAAACACAACCTGGACTTGTAGAAGAGATCCATTTCATTCCAGAGGAAGAACCTGGTGCAAGTCATGATTTCCTGAGAAATCTTTCCAGAACATTCTTCCTCCGAAGACTCTCAGCTGTGGTAGTGGGTACCACAGCGTCTCTATGGGAGAAGCAGACAGAGACAGAGACAGAGACAGGGGAAATGTGGGACACTGTTTCTCCTGCCTGGAGATGCTGTTAGTGACCATTACATAACAGCGAGTGACTGTCCTCCATGCTTGTTATTATCTGTTTTACAAGTGGGAAGGAAACCAAAAGATGGAGTGAGGGGAGAAAAGATACAGGAAAGCGATGTGAAAAGAACTATGATGTGTTGTATACACATCCCAGCTCCTCACAAAAGTGGGATCCTCACGGGCTACAAACATGTACAAAGAAAAACATTAAAAATAAAGGAGAGCTAATCACTTTGATCTCTTCTAGATCCCTTTTAATTCTCATTGTCTTTCCAACAGTCCTGAGGACCTCCGTCTTCTCCAATGTGTCATGCCTCGTAATCTGAAATGCTAGGCACTCACAAGTAGTAGATGCAAATGTTGGGGTCAGTGCACGCCTTTTGCCCATCACATTAATTTTCTCTCTTAAGATCAAAAACTCAGTGAATTCGATTGACTCTTTACTCTGTGGAACAAAAAGGCAAAGATACTGTGGGAAAGTGTTCCGAAGATACAGAGTATGCAGTAGAGTGAAATGTCTGTGAATGTGGTGACATTAGCTGGTCAACTGCTCTCTTCTGTGCAGCATGCATTTTTAATATTCGACATATTTTCCTTGGGATTGAAGATACAGAATTTTCTATTCAGTGTGAAGCGCAGAACAGTTACTTGTCCACACAATGGCCATTACCAAAACTTCAAAAAGGGGAAACGATCTCACTAGGCATTTGGCGTTTAGAGAAACCAACTGTACACATTACCAGTCCTGCCAGCTGCCCACGGGCAGCATAGCCATCTACTTTTTATCTAATTTGCATGAATTCACATTAAAATTCCCTTCTCTTTGCAGTTTTTCCTGAGCGACTCCAACGAGGCCATCCTTCCAACTGCCAATACATCCAACGCGAATGTCTCTGCCTCCCCTAACCAGGCAGCGATTCTCCGCGCTCAGAATTTATTTTTCCTCCCGGTAAGAAACCGTGCTCACGACTGCTTTCGTTGTCTGCCTGTGTGCTGTCCACCGCCTTCCCAGCAGAAGGAAACAAAAAGTTAGGCTAGGTGGTTGCCAGTCTGCCTGATGGGCAGGACTAACTCAATGCATAGGAAAACGATCCTTTATTTAACTTTTGCAAAGTTTGTATCACAGGACACAGGTTGTTTAGTGACTAATAGCTGACCTGAATCAAGCAGGATGTTTTCCTCAGCACTGGGGTAGCTTGTTTGCTTTAGGCACTGAGGCCTAGTGCCACCTACACACGCTTGATCAATTTCCTGGCTTCCTGTGGCTCCCGACAGTTATGGGACTGATACTTTTGCAAAAGAAAAGGACAGATTGCTAGGACAGTGAACTAGGACAGACGACATCACCAAGGGAGCCGTCCCCCATGAGTGTCAGCAGAAACAGACACACCCTGTCAAGGTGCTATCTCTATTCTCACAAACACCTCCCAGGCCAGACTGCACGATTTGCTGGGCCAATTAGAGTGGCACACTCTATCTCTAGCTACCTTGAAAAGCCCAATATATCACCACATGAGACTTTGGGGGCATCTTCTAGACATAAGCCATCAGAGTAAATATCTGGGCTTTCTCATACTTTGAAAAGAGTTATCTGCAAAAATGTATATCATCTTAATGAATTAAAGCTGGGTGTGATGGTATACACCTGTAACCCCAGTAAGAGGCACTGAGGCAGGAGGATCACAAGGAGCTGGAGGCCAGTCTGAGCTACAAAGTGAGCTGAGCCCAGCCTGAGCTGTATAGCAAGACCCTGTCTCAAAGAAAAAAAAATTAAATGGCCAGAAAAGATATCATGTGCTATTATTTTTAATTCCATCAATGTATAGAGTTTATACCATTTTGGCTTTCAAGACATAAAGAATGTTTGTTTATGATGATATCATCCATGTAAGTTTCTCCAAAACTTTTGTTTCTGTAAAATATTTGACAATGTGCATGCTTATTTTTGTTTATCATGCTAGGCTGGTTCAGAAAACCGTGGAATAAGTAGTTTGTGAGAATCCAGAGTACCCTTGGATGTTTACCCCTGAATCAGAGGATAGGAATGGACATCTGCTTTCATAGCCAGTTTATAAGCTGAACCCAGGGACTTCTTGGTGGTCTTCAATTAGTCGTGTCACTGTCTCTGTGTAACAGACTGCCTAAGTGTCTCTATCCTATGTCCCTGTTCAAGTACTTCATATACAGCTGCATTCTGGGGCTGATCTCCTGCTCGGTGTTCCTGAGGGTGAATTATGAGCTGAAGATGCTGATCATGATGGTGGCCTTGGTGAGCTACAACACCATCCTGCTGCACACCCACGCCCACGTCCTGGATGACTACAGCCAGGTCCTGTTCGAAAGGTAAACTGCTTCCTCCGCCTGCCTCCTGATTTTAGCTCTCAGAGGGTTGCGGATAACCGCATGGGTTGAATGCCAATTAGCACTGCTGTGGTCACTGATAATCAGGGTGAGGATCTCCTTGAAAGGACAGGAAGACGGTGAGTGTTTTTATTGTCACTTGCAGCTTGCGTCATCAAATATACTTAAGATATATGAAGTGGTGTAGAGGGAAAAATCACATTGGAATCTGGACTCCATTGATAGGAGCAGCCCCAGGTCCTCAGCCTTATTGACAGTTTGGAATGAAGCATTTTGCTTGGGAAATTAATTGTCCCATGCATGGTAGAGTGTCAATGACATCTCTGGCCTCTGCCAGGCACGTTCGAAAGCTAATCACAGTCCCCTTCCCCCCTACTCACAGCATCCAAAAATATCTCCAGAAATCACCCAATGTCTCTAGGAGTGAAAAATAGCTCTCAGTTCAGAACAGAAATATCGGGAGGAAAAAATGAGTTGTCATGCTATTTCTTAGTAGAGATTTCCTACAATACTGTAGTATACTAGTAAAGTCTTTGGTATGTAAAGAACCTGACTCCAAGACAGTGAAGTCCGCCTCAACTCTCCCGTCTCTAGGCTAAGGCTGGGCAAGAAGGATCCCATAAGACCCGCTCAGATAGGCCAAGCCTCCCATTGTCAGCTCACTGTCCTGAGCTTGTAATGGATGTTGTATTCTCTGCATGAAGAAAATCACTTTAATCATTTTGGTGGCCTCTGGTTCGCTTTCCAATAGCAAAATACTTTATGTCAAGTCTGTTGATTGGCCCTCAGGCATGAATGTATTTTCTGAGAGTGTGTGGCCTTCTCTTCGGCTCTATCTCCCTGTTTCTTTAGATCTACAGTAGTGAGTGCCTTATATATTTGCATAGAATGACTGCTTCAGTGGGCTGGCGAGATGGCTCAGTGGTCTAAAGTGCCTGTTTAGACAAGCTTAGGCAATGACAAGGGACCACAGTTCAACCCCTAGCACCACATGCTGTGCCAGCCCCCCAGGGCAGGCTGAGCCAGCCATAATATTAAAAAAAAAAAAAAAATGAGGGGGACTGTGTTTAGGGTACCTACTGCTCAGTTCTCCAGAGCCTAGAAGGTAGTCTGTAAATATTTTTCCCCAATGCGCATGCGTTCAGAGACTCAATTCCAGCACGTTCCCTTTCTCTAATTTATGGTTCCTCACCCTCCACACTAAGAAACTCTGATAATCTCCATCAAGCTGATGGCCCTAGAGTTGTAAAAATGCATAACTGCATTAAGAAAATTTTATGATTCCCGAACCAAGCTGAGAATGTAAGCAGAAGTTAATTTCCCTATAAATTCTTGAAATCACCAACCAAATCACTACATCCAGAAGGCCCATGTCACATTCCTGAGTAAATGTGGCATTAGCAATTTTCACACGCTATTTAATGTCTCTTTATTAAATTTGAAGTGATGGAATGTATTACACGCCCAAAGCAAAAAAAAGAAATGAGATTAGCAAGTTTTTGGTACAGGAAAGAGGATGCCTGGGGCCCAGGCAGGGGCCTTCGAGGACACACAAGTCCCGGGCAGAACCCCACGGGCAGTGAAGAAGGACGAAAAGGAGGTTTCGCTGCTAGAGCATTCGCGTTTTGTTCCTGCTCAGTGCTTGCTCCCTAGCTCTGGCTCTGTGATGGCCTGCAGTCTAGAGAAGGCTGACTTGGGAAGCTGGAATGTCAGCCCTCCCTCCAGCCCTGAGGCCGGCACTCTCTCTGTGAAGAGGAGGGTGTCACCCAGGTCCCAACCTCCACCCCAACTTCGTAACTTCCTGCATCTGTCTCTGTAAGGACTGGCAAAGGAAGAGGGGATGGAAATTTAGGGTGAATGTTTAACTTCTTATATTTATTGCAGTATCAGACATAGCATCATTAATCCCCTCCGATTGCTCTTCCTTCGCTTCACACAGGCTTCATACAGTTCTGAAGTGTCCTTTTTCCCGAGTGTCTTTGAATGTCCCGTCACGGCTGAACTGAGGCTCTAAACTGATCCAAACTGTTTACCTCTCATCGTCATTTGGACTTGGGGGCAGAGGGGAGAGGTCTGTGGTACCAGATCCAGTGACCCAGGGGCGTGAGGTGACACTCTCATGTCTTTATAAGTTTAATTTTCTGTTGGAGAATACTTAGTAGCTGCACTTTCCATTGCGGTGTCTGTGTTTTCCATTGCAAAGACACACAAAAAAAAATACTGTGAGAACTGCCTTAAAAAGTGGCAACAATGCTGAAAGCGAGGACCACAATTCTGAGGGCGACTCACAGGAAAATGTCCTTTGCTGTCATTTCATTTTAGTTTAAGCTCTGACTATGTATCTTTGTCCTACTCTGTGGAGATCCCATGATCACACCTCAGTGGGATGAGGCATTACTAACACGATGGTGGAGATGGAGCTACCTTGACATTCACACGTGTCCTCTAACATCAGCTGAAAGTGACCCCAACGGGGGAAGCCAAGGCCAGCAAAGTGAGTGCCCTGACTTCCCGAGCCTCAGTGCCCGTTGGATGCCACGCTGTGACCCATGTCAGATATGCAACCAAAGGCGTATTCCTCACTCACTTCCTTGACTCAAGAGCCTCACAAGGAACTCATAAAGCTCCCCTCATCCTCACCTAGCTCATTGCTGCAGACACAGTCCTTTCAGACATGAAAGGAACAGCCTTTAAAGCACGATGGGCTGCCACGGTGGGGTGGAAAGCGAACCTCACTAAATCCTACAGCCAACGATGCCCTCCCAGGAGGAAAGCAGCCCTCGGGGTGGACAGGCAGGGCTTCCTCCCTGATGGGCCCATCTGTCCCTTCTCTTCACTCACCAGTTGCTGGGTGCTGTAGCTTTGCTCCCTGATCACTGCCGTGTTCCTGCTTCTTTCTCTGGTCTCCTCACGGGGACCCATGCCTGGACCTGGCAAGTCACTCACCTTGCTGCCCGTGGGACCTCTGGACTTCTTCTATTGAGCACTCTTGCTGACCTACTTTGAGCTTCTGGCTGTCCCTCCAGGTGTACCTAAGGCTGAACAGCCCCTGTCTTGTTGGTGCCACCCTAGAAGTATGGAAGTTGTACAGCCAAGAATCGGACACCACCTATTCATTAGGTTCCTATTCATTAGCCCAACTCTGTGATACATGTCCGCCAAAGACTTTAACACCTGCTATTGAGTTAACCAAATGAGAAGGTTCAAACCGGAAGTCCCTGCTATATCAACAATGCCTACCAAAGTGCCTCGTGTGAGTCAATACCTAATATAGGTGTTGCCTAAATACAAAAAGCAGGTGCCCCCAAATGAGCTGAAGAACCGAGGAAGGACACCTCACTGCTCAGCTCCTTCTCCAAGGCAGTATATATCTCTAGCTCCATCAGGCCCTGTCTCTTCAGTGTCTACATTAAGTTTTGGTTTATATGGTTCATGAAAGGAAGTTGGAGAGGGCATCTGTACTTAAAGTCAGTGCCAGCAGCTGCATGAACACTTGGACTTTGCAGTTGTCCTATCTGAATGCAGATGACGCCCCTGGCAGGGACCTGTTCTGAGTCAACCCGACCCTCAACGTGCCAGCAGGGTAGTGTAGACCACTGCCCTTGAAGTAGAGAAGACAGGAAACGTGTACTCAAAAAAAAAAAAAAAATCCAATCCATGAATCCATTCAGAAAATAGCATCAAAGGTATGGTTACAGGTTTGTGAGTGTGGGAAACGGACTCCTGGGGGGAAAAGAAAAGGAGATGTTTTGGAGGGAATGCACCATTAAACATCTTTGACACCATGGGCCTGCAGCATCCCAGCATGCAACACTACCTGTCCCTGCGTGGCGCTGCGAGGTTGCCTTATGGTGCAGGAGCCTGAGAAGTTCCGCCTGTTGACAACAAGATGCTTCCTCACTCCTAGGTTTGCATAACACTTTGCTGTGTCACCTGTAACCAAGGGAAGTTTCATGAATCCATCAGTCATGGGCCCCTTTCCAAGCTGGGAAGCGTCTCCCCAAGTGCTTAGCCAGAACTGAAGGCACTGAGTGCTTTTCAAGGCGACGGTGATGTTCAGGACCACTGCTGCTGTTGAAAATGCTCTGAGCAGACATTCTGCTCCCTCTCCCTGGGCTGGCTGCAGACTGTAAGATACTGTCAGATGGTCTTACGTCTCTTTTCTTGCAGAACTAAAAAAGCGCTGGGGTCTGGGTGTTACCATGTCATGCAGACCCAGTCGTGAGATAAGCTAACCTGAAGGTTACGCATAAACCTTTCATTCAAAGGAACCCAAAAGGATGGAACCTTTTACACAGGTGCTACCTAGAAGCCCTATAGACTACCTGGTCTATACTGGAACATCAGCCGAAGAGAAATGGAGGACAGTGCATAAATTGAACACTTAAACATCTGTCACATTGAGTACTGAGCATCCCCTCAAAGCTGGGGCTACAGCCAGAAGACACGGCCACCTGGTCTCACCTACCTACCTCAGCAGCCCCCCTATCTAGGAGAGCAGCAGAGAAACTCAAGCTCTCACTATGTGTGGGTGAAGCACTCGAAGATAGAACTACCCCACTTTCCAGGCTGTCTCAGAAACCCCAGGGGCTAGACTTTGAGATACCTGGATGTGTAGCATCCAGTTTGGGGCCCATGGGTGATGAAGACCCCAGTACTCCTGGGAAGCTGTGTCTCTGTCAAACACAGAAGACGACGGAGGAGACCGTAGGTCCACACTGTTGTTCGTGTCTGGGCTCTCCACAGGCACCCAGAATCGCTTTACGAACACCGTTTGTAAAGTTAAAACTATATCCAAATTTTCAGCTCCCAGAATGTATTCAAATTACCATTTAAAAAAATTAAAATGGCCTTTGAAGTTCCTGGCTCAGCTTGCACACTCTCCCCAGGAAGGAGCACACACTTCTCTTTGTGTGGTGGAGGGGGACAGGGGGGGAGGAGAACCCAGCAGCCCGACTCTGCAGGAGAGCCTGCCCGCCCAGGCCTGCCCAGCTCCCTCCGTAGAGAGCAGCCCTTGCTGGTAGACTTCGTTAGCCAACCCCTAGTAGCGCCTTGTCCTTTGGATTTGCCCAGAGAAGGACAGCTGGCTTGGAGATGGGCTCTGTCTTGTTCTGTTTGATCTAAGAGTGGGAAGTGGGATTGTGCAAAGCCTTAGCTGGTGGTCTCTGCTGACTGCACACCGGTGGTCTACCTCTTCAAGCGGGGATGCTAACTCTGCGTTCAGCTCCATGGCATCACTTCATATTAAAAAATCTGCATTCTCCACAAAGCCAACCCGCAGCCAGCACTAAGTGGGATACACCGTGGTCCCCGTGGCTAACAAACACTGGCTCTGCTGCCCCCTGGTGTCATCCCTCCTGATCCGCAAGCGCCCCGGGCCTCTTTCTTCAGCATCCCCTTGTTCCTTATTACACTGGTCTGTTCAGAGCCCTGGAAGGTTTTGCTTGGCATCTATGAGTAACACTCTGACAAAGTGTGAGGCTTTGAGCCATCTGTCCCTGGATGGCGCCAAGCCACCTTCTCCGGAAGTCTGCATAGGATTCTAGTGACTTTGTGTCTAATCAGGGATGAAAAAAAAGGGCCTCGCAATCCCTTAGGGGAGATGAGTAATTTCCAAACCAAGGCAGCTGTTCATCCATTCATTCATTTTTCCAAGGTCCTCTCCCTGGGCACCCTTGATTGAGAGTGTGGGAACCCTGCTGACCTGTTGTTCTCATGCGTCATTGATGATTCAAGAGGAGGAAGAGGAGGTGCCAAGAGGGGACCCAGGAGCCTGCACGCCTGTCACTGAAATGCGAGAGAGCATGTCTCAGAGTCCTGACCAGTGTGCCCTGCAGTACTCTGGCCCCTCCAGAGGGAAGACCTAGATGAAGATACGCTGACAGAGCACAGGGCCGTCTTTAGGTTCCGTCTTTACTTTGCTGTATCCACCTTGTCAGCCACATTTGCATTCTGGGTTGCTTTGCTGTCTTCTGTAATGAGCAAGCTAGTCCCCAGCCTCTGCCGAGTAAGCTGCAGTGAGCAGATTCTTACTCGTGACATCATCAAGTTGGACAAAACTTCTGCTTTGTGTACCCATTTGACTTGGAAGATGCCTGAGAATTCAGGCATCGCTGATTGATGCAGACCCAGCTGTTTCCTAAGTTAGCAGTGCAGCAAAAAGACAACCGACAAGCAGAGGGATGACGAGTCTGTGCGTGCGCAGCTGGTGGGGCTTCGACCCTCCCTTGGCTTCTCCTTCATGAGCCCGGGGCCTGAGAAGTCCGTATGACCCCAGTTAGGCTACGGCTCATGGCACACCAGAAACTGGGTGTCTTTGGGTATGTTTAAAAAAATAAAAGTTCATCTTGCCAGGGAATCTGACAACTTTTGGAAAGTAAGATTGTTTGCATTTCTGAGCCTGGGCTATCGTCCCTCCTGAGAAGGATGAAGGGCTCAGACTCTTTACCTGGCCTGAAGTGTTGACCATTAGGCTGGGGACTGGCTTCCGAAATAGTTCCTCTATCTCTTTCTTAGCACATTTTTCTCTTCTAGAATCTTGAAATTTGAGAGTCACCAAGACTGCTCCAAGGACAGCCTCAGGCACACGGCAAGCTACAAATTAATGTGTGGCCACAGGCAGGTTGAAGGGTCTAAGTCCCCAGAGCCTAATTTCTAGACAGAAAGAAAGCATATTTGGCTGCATGGTATCTACTCTTGTTATCACATTAGAAATCCTAAAGTGAAAAACTTTTTCTATTAGCTGAATCTTCTTCCATTTCCCAAATCAGTGATGGTACCTCCTTCATGTGGGGATTCAAAGTGGATTTGGTCTTGCAAATGAGGGAGTGCGAGTGTGTGCATGCGAACAACTCGCTATGATTTTTCTGTAAATGGCCGAGCCAGCTGCTGGGTGGAGTTGTGTACCCCAAATGACGATGTGACCAAGTTTTAATCCCAGCTCCCAAAATGTGACCTGATTTGGAAATAAGATGGTTGCAGATACATACTGTACGGTTGGTTAAGATGATGCCATCTGCAGGAGGGTGGCCCTGATCCAGCCTGATGGTGTCCTTAGGAGATCACAGCCCTGTGAAGACCAGACAGGTCCCCTGTGGGGACCCTGTGGCAGTGCAGGGAGAGATCGCATAATTCAGCAACAAGCCCAGGAGGCAACACCAGAGATGCCCAGCAAGCCACCAAGCGGCAACGGACATCAAATATTCCCAGAAGCTGGGACAAGGAAAGGATTGCTCCAAAGCTTCAGAAGCAATATGTAGTGACCCCAAGAGCACCTTGATTTCAGGCTTCCCATCTTTGAGTCTGTGGAACAAGACCTTTCCATTTTTGTAAACCACTGTTTGTGTGACCATGACATAGGAGCCCCAGGAACTAATGTGGTAATCGATACAGTGGCTGAGCATCTGCCCGGAAGAGACCCTAAGATTGCATGCTGTTGTCTAAATTCTTCTCCACTTTCCTCTCCACTTCTGCCCACCTCTCCCACCTGCACACAAACACATACAGGCCAAGACTGGACTATGAGATGCCCAGCAGCCCTGATGGGCGACAGCCTCTGGTGTACATCGGCAGTTCATTTTGCACACTAGATAAAAGAAATACTCAAGAAGTGTCACTAAAATCTAAGAAGCCATGTGCAGTCCTTCCCCCTGCACAGAGAATTCCAGAAAAAGCACCTGCGTCTCAGAACACAGCCGTGTCCTGCAGGCCGCCGTGCGGCGCTGTTTCTCAGATCCACTCAGGCTGGTGCTTCCTCGTCCCCCCAGACCAGCAAGGGGAGCCTTACCTTGATTCCTCTCCCATGTCCCATCTTCTTCCATATCCCCATGGCCCCTTGTCACTATGTTAAGTAAAGCGCAAGACTTGGAAGACAGGTGGGACAGAGCGTTGTCCCACCCAAGCCTCGGTTCAGGCACTAATGCTAGGGTCCACAAGCAGGATTTCCTTCAGCAGGTTGCTGAGATGCATTTTCTGTGCGGTAACCAGAAGCCCACCAGGGCCTGGCTTGCCTAACAGGTCCCTACCCGTCTCTGGCTTTGTGTATTTTGGATGATGGCCTTTTACCACGGAGTACAAGAAGATCTGAATTCTCATTTGTTACACTCATGCAGCTGCCACGCCGTCTGGCCTGGCATTCGGGCTCTACTCTTAGGTTGGCTGTTGTAGCCTCTTTCCCTGGCCCTTTAGAACTGGAGCACACCATCCTATTGTTCGTCAAGGTAGAGAAAATGAAAAGCTCACCCGGCATGAGCCCCTTGGGATGCCCGATGGGTTGTGTCGCTTTAACCTACTACACGTGCGTAGAGTGGTTGTGTGGCCCGTGAGCACAAAAGTGCATTTAGAACTCACTGGTGTAGGCATTGTTTTTGCACATGTGCTTCTCTCGGTCACTGCCACTGCGCCGTTAGGCACGGCACCTTAAGCCCGGAGAAGAACAGCTCCGTTTTATAAGATTGAGCCAAAGCGATTGAGTCTCCTTGTCCTGCTTTTCCTTTGTGTTTGGCTCTTTTATTCTGTCAGTGAAGTTTGCTAACATTCATCACCTCACATGTTTATCTGTCTCCCAGCCCCATTCCCTTCTCTTAGGATCCCACAGATAACACTGGAAATCATGAGTGCTGTTTGAGAGAGCTTCCTATGTACCAAGTTAGGCAGACACACACACACACAGACACACACAGATAGACACACAGACACACACACACAGAGATAAACACACAGACACACACATAGACAGACACACAGACACACAGACAGACAGACACACAGACACACAGATATACAAACACACAGACAGACACACACAGAGACAGACAAACAGATACACAGACACACAGACAGACATATAGACAGACAGACAGAGCTGGTATGTGACTACTCCATGTACTGGCAGGCAAGGGGCTCTGCTCCCTCCTCTGACTGGTGAGGCACAGAAGCTCTGGAGGGCTCAGCCAGTGTCATGTGGCTCGGGTTCGCACCTGGATCTCGTACTCCCAAGCCTTCCGAGCCCATGAGCTCTACACCATATCCTCTCACAGTGTCATCTGCCCTTGGGCCCTGCCTGGTGAGAACAGGAAATCACAAAGTAAGGACAGCACACTGCATAAGGTGACGGCTCTATCCCTGTGCGAGGTCCCTACACTTCATCCTACACTACATCCAATGCTCTGTGCTATATTCAGCAGTGGACCCTGCAAATCGGGTCTCTAGAGTGTCAGGTGTGGGAAGTCACCACCTGGCAGCAAATGCGGACACTGCCTCGCTCCAGGATGCCCATAGAGGTCTCCTTGTGCTGGGCACCACAGCCTGCAAGGTCGTAGGGGAAAGGTGAGCCCAGCCCGGTCAGACCTGAGTGCACTGGGCCCCTGGCCTTGGGAGCAGGAAGCCCTGATGCGCATTTCCAACTCCGCGATACAAAATCATCTGAAATCATCTGCAAGTCGGAGCAGCGCAGGCTGGAAAGTGACATAAAACTGCTTAATTCCCCTGTGAGAGCAGCTCATAGAAATCCAGTTCCCAGCTACACTGTTACGCTTCACCTAATTCATACTATCAAGCCTTACCTCTCTCTCAGAGAGCAAGAGGGGAGAAAACGAAAAGAACATATTCTGAATATGTACTGACCCCAAAAGAATAAACCAAGGGGCATTCATACTTTATCAGCCCTTCTTTTTATAGCAATCAGAGCTTAATGTGTATTGATTTTTTTTTAATGTGTATTGATTTGAAGCCTTCTTTTACTACCTTCTCAAAATAAATTGATTTTGCTTATAGACAAGCTGGGCTTGAAGACAGATGTGAAATGTGTGTGTGACCGGGGTGCAGCCCACATAGGCACTAGGGATTCTGACGTTTGCCACCCCTGGAATTCTAAGTCCTGTGCGTGTTTTCTGTCTGTCTATTGGTCGGTTGCTTTTTCTTTAATAGGCCAGGCATTTGGAAAGACCTGAAGACCATGGGCTCCGTGTCTCTCCTCATCTTCTTCATCACCCTGCTCGTCCTGGGGAGACAGGTAAGACGTCCGCTTTCACAGCTCCGAGTTTCCGCTGAGGAATGGCGCCTTGCTGTGCGGCGTAGTCAGCTCTATGACAACCGAGGAAGAAATGTAGATGAGTTACGGGGGAGAGAAGTCCTTATCTCTGCAAGAGGCAGGCGGTGGATGCAGGGGCATGAGCGAGCGCATTTCCTGTTCATGCTAACAGTAAAATCCGCAGGTCTGGTAGGCCTATGAAAGCATCCTCCATAGTTTCCAAGCAGCTGATATTATTTGGGGAAAGACCCCTTGACTAGGATGTTCGGTGCATTTCAGAACGGATGGGATGCTTCTTCTGCTTGAAGTGGACATGATATTTTATTATTTAATTCTATTAGCAAGCATTTCTACGAATATGCTGCTCTGTTAGAAATGTATATATCATGGCCACAGTGAACCGTTCCTCCTCCCAGGGCCTGCTGGTTCCCTGAGCCGCCCAGCAGAAACCTCAGGTGGGATTTTTAAGGATCGTTCGTTCCCTTCTGCGAGGTCACTCATTCATAGTTTACAAAACCCATCTATCGCCAGGCTCCAGATGCCTCCACAAAGTCCTGTGATAAGGAGAGCAAAACACTGTATTAAAGATGGGGGAATTAGCTCAGCGGCATAAGTGCCTGCCTGGCAAGGGCAAGGTCTTGAGTGCAAACACTATTTTGAAATAACTGACTCGGGAAACGTGTATCAAACTCTATCTGCACTATTAACTATTTACATTAAATCTATGACAAATATCTGAGAGGCGCGGACTTTAGAGCTTGGGTCTGGCTTCCAGCTCTGCAGGCAGGGGGAGGAGCTGTTAGTAGGTATGGTCACATGGAGCACACGTTTGTGATTGGCTGCCCTCCTGCCTCTGGGACTGTCCTCTCCTACCCACCAGGCGCTAGGAGCTGCGTGCGCCCTTCCTAGGAGCTGACTGGCTGAGCTGCACGCTCCGGCACAAGGCCCAGTAGGATCGATTCCTCCTCCTCCTGCCCGTGCACGTGCCTCTGCCCTGTCCTTCGCATTTCTCCTTCCCACGCCTGGGGCCTGCAGATCTGATACCTCGCCTCACGCTTCTCTTCTCCCTACTTTCCTGGATCCCCCAAGAGCCTGCTCATTTCTCTGCTTATCTCCGGCTACTGACCATTTTGCTGCCCTTACGTAAGAACAAGCGTGTCCTCCCTTGGGAAGCCCTAAAAGAATCCGGCCGCTAGGAAGAGCGCGGCCGGGCAATGGCTCCTCCTCCCGAGAGAGCCCTCCTGTGTGGGTCACCTGTTTTCTGAGTCAGACCGCTGATACTACGTCCCACAGCCTCTCCCGTGGGAACCCTTGCACGGTTTGCAGCAACGTGTTCTGCCAACCTGGAACCAAGTTCAATTTCCCCGCCTTTATCAGTCATGAAGATGACTGATGTTTAGGGACACTACGTCATGGCGCTGAAGGCCGGAGACTGGCAATGGAGCTAGTGCCCTTTAGTTTCTTTAAAATCAATAATCAAAAGAGCCCCTTCCGAGTGGGGCACCGACTTAATCCAGCAGCGGGAGGAGGCCAGCCTTGCAAGGAGGTGTTCCTTTCTTGTCCTTAGTGCAGCAAAAGCAGTGAGCGCGTGCAGAGCCTGAAGAGACCTCTCCCTACAGGTTCATGCCGGCCAGGTTCCACGTTGTGCAAAGTACCCTACGCGAGGCCAGGGTGGCCCAGCAGGCTGGCCCCGCACCCAGAACAATTATGCAAATGATGTATTCAGGTCCCCCGTGTCCTGGGCCAGAGTGAGCTCCAACCCCTGGGATAACGGTGCCCCTGTGCACTCTTCCCAAACGGCACAAATCTTACAAACAACTGCCCGGAGTTAGAAAGAGGGCTTTTGAGTGCTATAAGTACTACGGACCTGTACCGTATTTCCTGGCCTGTTTGTTAAATGACAGGCTAACCCTTTTGCAACTTATGTTCACCATCGTCAGTCCTAGTGGACTTCCTACCCTAACACCATCTCCCCTTCACTGAAGCAATGTGTTTGCTCTCTGGGCAAGGTTGGGTAGTAACTAGGTAGCCGAGAAACTTTGACGAAAAGGTAAGTTATCGCTTGCACCAGACCTACAGTTCCACGGATGCACTCAAGCCAGGTCTTATTGAAATGCAGCCAACCCGGGTCCCTTGGAGAAGGGAAGAAGCCTGTGCTCCCATCAAGGACGAGAGCAGACTGCTCCATGGAGGGAAAGGTGGGCGCTGCTCCTAGGAAAGCAGGGGGCATCTGCGGGGCCTGAGACAAAGAGCCAGCATACAAGGCGAAACAGAGCAGCACCCGGCAGCTGCCGCTGGCCCAGCTCTCCGTCTGCACAAGGAATATACAGCCCTCCAACCCCTAATTCTCGAGGGCTCTAGAACCGGAAGTGACGCAGTACTGAAGGCTGCTCCAGGCTGGCCCTGCTCTCTCCCCCGTGACTAGAGCCCAGGCAGAGCAAACACTATACATATCACTGTGCAGGGTCTGGGCCACCGAAACCTGGCAGGAGAGCTCCGGACAGAAGCTGAGAGGTAGGGAGGGAGCCATAGGTCAGGCTGTGCCGGGAGAGCCTGGACGGAGCTGCAGCTCGAGCCCCAGGGAAGACAGCACGTGACCTAGGCCCCCATTTTGGCATGTCACCATCATCCTCAGTCATCCAGCCACGGACCTCTTCCCTTCACAAGCCACCCTTGGTCTTGGCATCAGGCCTCCCTCCTCCTGCTGTATTAAGGACACCGTCATGAGATTTAGGACCAGCCCTACGTCCACAATGAAGACCCATCAAGGGCCTTGGCTGCACCACACCCACCGGAACCCTGCTTCCGAGTAACTCCACATGCAGAGATAGCGGGGCTGGGCTTCGGGGTTGACCTTTGGGAGAAACCATTTCATCCAGTACAAGTGGCTTGGGATAGAAACATTTATTTTCCTTTCGGAGATTTCCAAGTGAGTTTTTGTTCCAGTAGCTCCTTTGACTTAAAGAAGAGGATACTAACGTAGATTGCATTGCCTGGCAATACAAAAGGATAAAGAGAGGGGCTGGGGAGGTAGCTCAGCAGAATAAGCACTTGCCTGGCAAGCACAAGGGCTGGAATTCAATCCCTGGTATGACAACAATGAAAAAAAAAAAAAAAAAAGGAAAAAGAATATGAGCATCAGTGATACATACCCTAGACAGATAATGTCTTAGTTAATTTGTATCACTTTAAAAGAGAAGCAGGCCTGATGATTTTACAAAGAAAACAGCTTTCATTACCTCACGGTTTTAAATGGTCTAGGGCATGGCCATGGCACCCTTCTGCATCAAACTGTACCGAGAAGATGAGGGAGCAGAGGTGGTAAACAGGAAGCTAAAGAACTCAAGTTTCAGCCCTAGACAGATAGTCCTCCAGCTGGGCCCTTCCACCTGCTCAAGTTTCCATGCCGTCTATACCAGCCAACCCAGACCCAGGTCTCAACACATAAATGTTTCAGGTGATACATTTCAAACATATCCAGTAGATACGGAGCTGGAGCAGTGGGCGCAGCACCTGGACTGCTGAGGAGGAGGGAGTCATCTCCGTGCCTTGCTGCTGCTTTCCAAAGCCTGATTGCCATCCAGTGAGGGACAGCGACGTGCAAGGCACAGCGGCCGCTGCTGGGAAAGCCTGACAGCTTCTGTGCGTGGTTTGCAGGGCACTCTTGGACTTCCCCGACGCAGCACTGCTAGGTCTTAGAGGACGTCGCTTGCACTCCTTCTTTCTGCTGGGGCTTAAGGCTGGCTTTGTGTGTTTCTGTCTTCTGGACCCCATTGCAAATCACCACTGTCATTTTAGTTTAAAACCACCCACACAACAGTCTTTAACCCCACAAAAGCAAACAGCGTGTTCTTAGGTGCAGGCATTTTTCTGGGACTTGTGTAGCAGGATCTGTACCGGGGAAGGGGAGTAAAGCTGGGATCATTGTGACCAGTGACATAGAAGCAAAAATTGGAAGTATCTTTTCTACAGTCTTTTGGAAGTGTCTCTGCATGAGGCAAAGTATAAATGCTACACAGCGAGCAGGAACGTTTCCAAGTGTCCATACATTGTTTGTGTAGATACAGCCGGTGAAAGATCATCATTGTTTTAGTTTTACACGGTGGATTTTTTTTTAAATTATCAGTTGTTCACGAGAGTGTGTGCCTTTGTGTCTGTGTTGCTGTACCTAATGGAACGTCCTTTTAGAATTACTTCAATTCACCCAACCACACCCTGTGTGGAGCTCCCTTTTGCATTTATTGGTCAATAAGTTATTACTTCTGTGGAAATACACCCTCTCTGTGAAGCCTACTTGTGGCAGAGCCATCTCACACTGTTAATTATATCATGAGAGACATAAAATAAATGATCTCCAAGACCCAAAAGATCCTTTACCAGGAAATAAGCTCCTCCACTTCTACATTCGTAATAACTTGCTTTGACATAATATTATGTTTTATTGTATGACAAAACATAAGCATGCATGCTTTCACTAGGAGGCGGGTTTTTCTTTCTTTTAGGTGGAGGCAGTAATAGCAGTAGCAGTGGTTGGACTTAATGCTTTCACCCTCAGCTGCATCTCTAGTCCATTATTATTATTATTGCTATTATTGTTATTATTATTATTATTATTATTATTATTATTGTTTTGAGATAGGGTCTTACTAAGTCACTAAGTTGCCCAGGCTAGACTCAGACTTGCCACCCTCTTGCCTCAGTCCCTTGGAGTCCAGGAATTACAAGTGCCCCACCTCATCCAGCCATCATGCATTATCTCGTACCAGCATTTTGTCTAGCCATAATGATATTGTAAACAATGCACTTCAAATGAAAACAAATATCACTGATGATGAAATACTGACCTGTATAATTTGGATTGGGAAAAAAAACTGATTTATAAATACTAAATGTGGACTCCCACAAGAGACTATTTTTTTTTTTAGTGTGAACCAACGAACAGTGCACTAGACTACGTCACTTTCATTTTCCATGTATCTGTCATTGACATAATCCCACATGCCCTCAAAAGAGTACTTTAAGCTGTCATTTGCTAGCATAGCCACAAGAAGATCTTTCTTATCACGTGGTTGTTCAGGCCTGCGCACAGCTTGCTACCCTGCTCCTGGGCCCAATTTGTATCTGTCTTTTGTTTGAAAGTCCATGTTAGAAATTTATTGGAACAGCTGGGCGTGGTGGTGCATGCCTGTAATTCCAGCACTCAGGAGGCTGAGGCAGGAGGATCGGTGCAAGTTCGAGACCAGCCTGGGCTACCAAAGTGAGCTCAAGGCCAGCCTGAAGTGCATAGCGAGACCCTGTCTCAAAAAAAAAAAAAAAGAAAAGAAAAAAAAGAAATTGATTGGAAGATATTCTCGGGGACCAGAGGGCTGTGTAGGGGGGGGCGACAGTTCCATGTGGGGGTTCTTTGTACGGCTTTGTTTTGTTTTCTCTTTGAAACCTCCACTCTCTGGCAGGACAAGATGCCTATTGTCTCTTCCCCTCTGTGTCCTCCTGTAACAGAATGAATATTACTGTAGGTTAGACTTCTTATGGAAGAACAAGTTCAAAAAAGAGCGGGAGGAGATAGAAACCATGGAGAACCTCAACCGTGTGCTGCTGGAGAATGTGCTTCCGGCGCATGTGGCAGAGCACTTCTTGGCCAGGAGCCTGAAGAATGAGGTGAGATGGTGTGGGACAGAGGCTAGTGATGGCCGGGGGCAGATGGCCGGGGAGAGCGCGGTTCTGCAGGTGTCGAGGATTTTTCCGTTCTGAAGCATGAGGATTGGCCTTAGAGACAGTAGCAGGGAGTCGCGAGCCCTTCTAAAGTCTGAGCATGGAGTCGATTTGCTATTCAGGAGATGTCCTCCCTGTCTCGATTACTTTTCTCTCATTGCTGGAACAAAATACCCAGCACCCAAAATGAAGGAAGGAAAGGTCTATGCAGCTCACAGTTTGGGGATGTTTCATTCTCTACTTGAATGGCTCCAAGGCGGAGTGGCACCTGGCGGAGGTGACAGTGTATGGCAGCAGAAAGTAGCTAAACTGGCAAGAGTAAAAAGGGAGGAGCAGTGGCTGGGAGCAAGGCCTTTGCCCTGCCTCTCATTGCATTCGAGCTGTCCGCCCCAGCATGGGGGTCACACTCCCATGCGTAACCCTGGCCGCTCTCACCGCCATAATTCCAGCACTGGATCATGAGTTAATCACAGATTCTAGAAGCTGCCGCATGTCAGCATGAGGCTGTGTGGGGACAGACAGACACAAATCATAACACCCCCAAATCATGGGAAGCTCCAAATGTGCACGTGGAGGCATCAGAGCCCCAAAGGAAAACCCAGAGTGGGCACTTCTGTGTCCCCAGCATGGAAAGGTGCCACCTCGCCAGTATGCGCTGCAGCCCAAATCCAGGGGCTGCAACAAGCCATGCAACCCAAATGCCTCTGGCGTCATCGCTCTCCGCTTCCCTGGGTGACTTTAGAAGCTTAGAATTTCAAGGTTGAGATAATTTGTGAGTTGGGCCTAAGTGAGGAGTGATCCACACAAAAGAAGAAAGAGATTTGAGTCTTTTTCTTCAAATGAATGACAAGGAGAAGTTCAAGGAACATTTATAGCGATGGACACTTGGCTGGAGTTCAAAAGACAAAGGTTGCGGCCGGTGAGGTGGCTCAGTGGTCTAAAGCGCCTGGTTAGGCAATCGCAGGGACTGTGGTTCAATCCCCAGCACCAAATGCTGCGCCAGCCCCACCCCCAGGGCAGGGTGAGCCGGCCATAAGATAAAAGCAAAAAGACAAGAGACAAAGGTATTATCGAAATGCAGAGTGGCTTATGAAATGAAATAAAATGTCATCTATTTCTTTCAAATTGCTGAATTGGAAGGGACAGCAGGCATATATATAGTTGGGCTTAATTTGGAAACATGCATGTATCTGCCACAGTGCATAAAGCCCCGTGTTCAGGGTCTGGGAGATAGTCGTGTGCCAGGAACATCTTCTCTGCCCTGTGGGAGTATAGGGGAAAGGAGTTAACCAAGGAGCCCAGCTCAGGTGATGCTACAGTAAAAGGCCTGACTGGCCCTTTGATGAGCTTAGCAGTGCTCTAAGATCCAGTCACCTTCCCAAAGCCCCATCTCTGAGCTTGAGACTTTTGAGGGACACTTCAGACCTACCTCATAAATCTCTTCATTGATGTACAGGGCAGGGACTTCTCTGGGAAATGCATCAAAGCGAGTTTTCTTGAATACACATTAGAGAGAGCTCTCATTGCTTCCTCAGAGTACCAGGTTGTTACCAAATCCCCAGGGGGGTAGGGACTGTGTGTAATTCTGAGGCAGGCAGCTTCCTTCAGAGAGAGCCAGGGCTTAATCAAAACCAAGCCACAGTTTCCACTTCAGACAGCCCGGGAGTCTGTATGACACACCAACAGCACTTCCCTTTCCGATAACCACGACAGCCTTCCAGAGACCGTGGCCTGACCCCTCGTGACATTCCGGGGGAGGGTGAAGGCGCTTTGCCCTTGGCTTTCAGGAGGTGCATCTGTGCTTTCTGGTCATGTGCCTGTCAGGAATAAAGCAGACACTTGCTGGCTGTTGAGGACATGATGCTGAGCAGATCACATGTAGGTTAACCAAGAAAGCAGAAGAGCAAGTTCAAAGATCCTTGCCGCATAACCTTGCTGTATGTTATGTGTCAGTGCTGAAAGAAACGAAAAGACCCAATGAAGGTATCTCAGAGGACTCTCTGAGATTCGTCCCTCAGTGAGCAAAGACCCCGAAAGCAACTCAGCTTTATTTTCAGCTAGTCAACGTGATCTCGTGCATAATCACTTTAGTAAAGGAAGACCATGTGCTTAGTCACGAACGTGACCACGATCTCCATCAACTTCCATCCCTTCCCTACCATCAGCTTCACACAGGGGTCAGCCATTAGCATTCCAAGCAAGGGAGAAAGCAGCATATAGAGAATCCACAGGTACAGCTTCTATCTCCTTGGTGTCCCAGCTTTCTGGGACTCCCCTATCCCAGCTTTCTGGGATTTTCAGTAACAGACCACAGCTGTCCTTGGGCCCCATTCGTTACACTCCTTTTCTTGAAATGCTAGTTAGGCTACATAGCCTGACAGCAGGAGAGAGCCCTGCAGCAGCTGGGAAGCTTGCACACCCAGCGTATAGAGTAGTGCTGGGTGTTTCTGGCAACACGTCAAGCTCCCCCTAGCCTGAGGAGGAGCCCAGAGCCCTCCACACCTGAAGAATCAGCACTTGACTGCTAAAAGAGTTCTTTTCAGTCTCATCAGCAGGACACCCCGAGGAGTTCTTGTGTCATTCACTTCTGAATCCCTATCCTAGCATCATGGCACTTGGGGGGGGGGGCGGGTCGTTGTTGGTATGTGTGTGTGTGCGTGCATGCGTGGGCATGGCCGTGGTGTGTGTGTGTGTGTCTGTGTGTGCATGCATACACACAAAGATGTTAACAGGGCATCCATGTGAATCTCAACCTGTAAAGCAATGTCAGTTTTTCATTATTATAATGAAATACCTGAGAGAAACAATCCAAAAGAAAAGCACACATTCAGGCTCTCGGTTTGGGCAATTTCAGTCCGTGCTCCTTTGGCCCCATGGCTCTTAGATCCATGGTGAAGAAAACTATTCACGTCATAGTAGCCAGGAAATTATTTCCTTGTTTATAGATGAGGAATAGCAGGCCAAGACTCACAGCACTGTTAGTGACGCACGGTAATGCATGGGGGGTGGTCAGAGAGGCACCCATCATGCACATGGTGAGCGCTAGGTGAGAGCCAGCGCTGCTTGCGCTGTTCTTGTCATAATCCTCCTTCCGAGAGGGCTACTTTGGCTCATGTTAGCAGTCAGTGGGGCAAAGACAAGCCACACAGGATGGGCCCCGCCCTTGCTAAATTTACCCCTTTTCCACAACATGCGAAGTCTTTGGAGTTGATGCTATGTGTACAAAATGGATGCACTTAACTAAAACAAGATACAAAAATGACCTCCCCCGTTGCCTCAACTGTAAAGCTGTAGTCACCTAGCCAAAGCCAAGCCTCAGCAGTCCCGTGTGCCATAGGTTGTCTACCAAG
Source organism: Myocastor coypus (assembly GCA_004027025.1). Classification (NCBI taxonomy): domain Eukaryota; kingdom Metazoa; phylum Chordata; class Mammalia; order Rodentia; family Myocastoridae; genus Myocastor; species Myocastor coypus. Next base: position 17,053 of record PVJA010012441.1, on the reverse strand, counting down.
GATCTCAATGTCTGCAAGACAACTTTGCATAGAATGCGCAATTTGCCCAGAGGGACAGGCCAGCCATGCTGGGCCCAGGAGAGGAGGGCAGCTGGGATGCGTTGCTCATTCACATGTGCAGATGCTGAGGCAGTCGTGGAAGACACCCCAGATTGGTCAGCCCTGCAAACTGAACTATGACATGAGTCTGGCTTTTCCTTGACACTCTTGTGCTCCGTGGATAGTGTGCCTTGGCTATGATGCGTACTGGGAGACCTCACGGAAGTAAGGGTTGTCCACACAAGAACCCACCAGACCTTAGTTATATGCTATGTTTGTGGTCTGCCAATGGTTCTTGGAGAGCAGAGGCCTCTCTCTGATAATATTTGTGTAGAACAAGACTCCTCACTCTGGTATATCTCAAGGTCAGTCTGATCCCCTCAGGATTTACTTTGGAACCATGTACAGTGTTTTGTAGAACCCTTGTCAGTGTCAGCCAACTGGATGAGTCACAGCCATTGCCTGGCCAGTTTGCTCTCTGTGAAAGCCTGAGAGAATGTTTTTTCTCTAGGTAACTCTCCTTTGGCACACTATGTATTTTCAGTCCTTTTCCTCTGTAACCCCATAATCTCCTTGAGCAAAAAATGTGGGAAACCACTGAGTTATAGGATGTTATAGCACAGGTTCTCTTATGTCCTGAGTCCTCACTGACCTGGAAGGGCTGATCTTGTGAGATACAAAAGACATGTTTTGCTATATATATAGGTCTTACTTAAACTTGCCCTAAACTACCCAGCAGAAAAGTTTAATGACAAGGCATAAAACAGAAAGCTAGATTAGAATGCTGAGCTGTAATAGGCTACAATCAACGGCTTCCAACATTGCCAGTTTTACCAATAACCCACTGCGATTATCCAACATTGGATTATGTATACAACTATTTTCTCATAGTTCAATGAGAAACCAATAATAATAGAAAAATTATAGTATCTACACCCTGTGGTCTGTATAACTAATAGAGCATCAATACGCACCGTATCAAATTTTGGAGAAATACTAATGTGTTTTGAAACTGTCACATTGTTATTTCTTATTAAAAGCAATAAAAAAATAAAACAAAAAGACCCCTTACAGTCTGGAGCACAGAAAGCACCAGCACTCACACATTTCCTTCCAGTCTGGAGTCAGCCATCTTGTTTCAGAGACTTCCATTAGTGATTCCTGGTGGAGGGAGCATTTCCCAAGATGCAATGCATCCTCAATTGTACCTGGTGTTCTGCTCCTTCCAGTTGCATACCAATAACAAGTCATTTTACTGAGATACAGTCATTTGGGAAATGTTGTTTCCCTTCAGTCCCTGGAAGGACAGTTTTTCCTAAGCCTGATTCTATGTGTGATTGCTTGTAGTTATCTAAGACACAGATAACAGAGGCTTAGTGTAAAGGCACCGCCTATTACTGGACGGTGACATCTAGTTGATAGAAGCATCTCCAGCAGTCAGTGGTGGTGTGTGGGAAGGGTCAGAAGCTAGAATCAGGGTGCAGGCATGGGGCACTTGGATGATTTCCTTATAAATCTAAGAATAAACAAGCGCTTGCATTTGGAATTTTATTAGAAGCCTTCCTGGTGTTCAGCCAATCCTTTTCTCCTTCCTAGGATCTATACCACCAGTCATATGACTGCGTCTGTGTGATGTTTGCCTCCATTCCGGATTTCAAGGAATTCTACACAGAATCAGATGTGAATAAGGAGGGCTTGGAATGTCTCCGGCTCCTGAACGAGATCATCGCTGACTTTGACGATGTAAGTGTGAGTTACCCACAGGGAAAAGGAAGACCTACTGAATGCATTTGAAATTAGACCTGCAATGATAAATCTTTTGGTTTATCTTCTTCTAGTTTGAATTAAATCCATGTGCTGTATTTAGGTCTCAGGCTGACTTTGAGGGGAACCTGTGACTAAGCACATAATAGCTACCAAAACTATATTCAGATAGTCTAGAAAGGAAAATATTTACCTAACTCTTTGCTTATTAAAATATAATGAATCTGTCTGCTTGATGGATTATTAGTATAGCTTTGCATAGTCAAGATCTCTATCAAGCATCAGCTTAAGCAACATACATATGGCATACTTGATGAGTGACAAAGGAATATATATGGCGGATAATATATCATCTATTAGAAAGGATGAAGCATGGATTTTAGAATTTGGAGTATGTGTCCTATTTCAGCCTTCAGTGTTTGGTGGATATAGAAAATGATGTGTTCTATTTTCTGGTGAGAACAAACCCTCCTCTGGTTGCATAGATAGTGACACTACATGACTGTTGTCATTATCAGAACAGAGAAAAGATGACCTCTTTGACCTTATGTCCATTAGGGTTCATGGAGTTTAGAAATACAGTGATGAGTTTTGTGACATGAAGGTTTCAGACCAATGAGGTTCTCATATGCTGTGCGGGTCCTGTGTTTTCTTCTGCCCCATCCTATGAGGTTGACCCTAGGTATTCATGACGATGTCATGAAAATGAGTGATTTCCAGTGTAATACCAGCTGCAGACTGGAAAATACTGGCACTTCGGCTTCAACTTCAGCTTCAGCTTCAGCTCTATCAAATAAGTAGGACCCATAGAATAGGACCCAAGGGTGAGTGACAGTGGACATATGGATATGTGACACGTAGCCAGCTTCAGTTCTTTGACACATTATCAAAAGAGGATCTTGTCTGAAAGGAGCATCTCTAAGAAAAAGACAAGAAAGTGCTCTGGGCCTTGATGAGAGCTATTAATTGAGTTCGGCCTTTTTAAGTGGATGCAGAACTTTCCAGGTCTCCCATCTGTCTATTGCTTCCCTAAAGATTCTGTTCCACATTTTAACTTTTCTGCCTTCACCCTAGGGCCTAAAGTAGTGGATCAAGGAGGAGCCAGATGAAGCTGGTAACTGCTACTTGAGCCAGAAGTGTTTGTTAATATTAAAGAAGAGAGATCTTTCTTTTTCCTTTCTTCTTTCTCTCTTTCTTTCTTTTTCTTTCTTTCTTTCTTTCACTCTCTCTCTCACTCTCTCTCTCTTTCTTCCTATTCTCTTTCCTTCCTTCTTTTTCTTTTTTGTGGTAATGAAAACTGAACCCTAGGGCTTCACAATAAGCCACATTCCCCAGCTCTTGTTTTAATTTTTTGAGACATCATCTTGCTAAATTGCCCCAGCTTGCTTTAAAAATGAGATCCTCCTGCCTCAGTCTCCCAGAGTGCTGGGATTACAGGCTTGTGACATGATGCCAGCTGGAAGGCTTTCTCTTCTAGATCTTTATTCTTCCCCTCTCCAGTAAGAAGGAAAACAAAAATCTTCAACCCTGATAGTTGGTTATAAACCACTGCAACTCAGTAGAGAAGACCTCACTCATCAATGCGTGTGTTTGTACGAACACTTTATAAACTCCATCAAGAAATTTATTTGGGGGTTGGTGAGATAGCTCAGTGGCTTAAAGTGCCTGCTTGGGCAAGCTCAGGCAAGTATGCAGGAACCTTGGTTCGATCTCTGGCACCACATGCTGTGTCAACCCCACCCCCAGGGTGGTCTGAGCCAGCCACAGAAAAAAAAAAAGAAAAAAAAATAAATTTATTTGAGGCCAATATCACTTGCACTGAAATGTATCCGTGGTTCCTTCATTAGCAGCATCAAAGGTAATTCATGTGCACTGAAAGTATATCAGTGTATTCTGTCTCCTTCTAAGACATACTCTTCATGGAACTCGTAAGATCTCTCCATCTAGCTCAAGGTCAGAAAGTGCTAACAGAGGTGCAAACAAGTTATGTGTACTTTCTATGAGTTTCTGTAAATTTCCTAGAATTTGAGAGTGGCTGTGGAGTGCTCAGCTTCAGGCCATACCCAGCTAAGTTCCTGAAGGACTGTCTCTGCTTTGCAGCTGCTGTCGAAACCAAAATTCAGTGGTGTTGAAAAGATCAAGACCATTGGCAGCACATACATGGCAGCAACGGGCCTGAGCGCAGTGCCCAGCCAGGAGCATGCCCAGGTACGTGCGTGTCAGCTAACAGATGGTACACAGGAGCCTCTGCTCCACCCACCTGCAGGTCTGGGGCTGCTACTGGGTGTAATGCAGAGCTCAGTGCCCAAGGCTATGCCAGAAAAAAAAAAAAAAAAAAAAGGAGAATCCCAGAGTCCTCCTGGGGTTACAGGGCCTGTTCTCAGAATTTCTGCTGGTGAACCAGGGGAGCCAAGGCAGCCAATGGCTGTGATATGCAGGTAACAAAGTAGAAGGGGAGAATTGTTTATTTACAGAAGACTAGAGTAATAAGGGTAGATTCTCATCTTTAGATTTAAAATAATCTGGGCAAAAAGGAAGGTAGCCATGTGGGAATTTGGTTGAAAAGGTGATTTGGGCAACGTCTGGCATCTTCCATTGACAAGGGAATTTGAGGTCTTCTGTCATTTCCTGCTTCTATCTGTGGCACCAAGGTGGCCTGCATTATCAGCAGAGGTCAGTGCCCCTGGGGTGGCTGCTCCATTGTCCTCTGCTCTGCACAGGATGAAGCAGAACTTACTGGGATGCAACTTCCAAAAGGCACGTGGGTTCCAAACCGAGAAGAGGCTGAGCCCACTTTCTCTACTCCTCTCTCCTAAGGAAGGAGGGAGAACCCCGGGTGCCATCCCAGGGAGCAGCAGGGGACTTCAGTTTGTAGGTGACTGCCTGCCCCACTGTGGGACTCACATGTTTCCCAAAGGAAAGGCATGGCCAGTATTTCATTTGCACTCCTCTTCAGATCCTGGCTTGCAGAGTATTATTTTTTTTTTCATTTTTGAATTAGTTTTAATGAGAAATAACAATGCGACAGTTTCAAAACATGTCAGTAGGACAGCCATAGTAATGAATGTAATGCATATTGCTGTCTTCAACATAGCACAAGGTGCAGACGTGATAACTTTTCTAAACACTACTGGTACAAATATTTGTTCTCATTGAGCTAACAGAAAGCAGTTGTATGCATAGTCCAATAGTCCATAATAGTAGTGGGTTATCTGTAGAGCTGGCAAAGTGAGAAGCTGTTGACTTGAGCCTTTTACAGCTCAGCATACTAATCTGCCTTTACTTTTTATGCCTCATGGCTAAACTTTTCTGCTGGTGGTGGAGGCCAAGTTAAAGCAATACCTATATAACAAAACATGTAACTTTGTATCTGACAAGGTCAGTCAAACCCCCTCAGGATTTGCCTTGAAACCATGTACAGTGTTTTGTAGAACCATTGTCAGTGTCAGCCATCTGGATGAGTCATGGTCATTGCTTGACCAGTTTGCTCTCTGTGAAAGCCTGAGAGAATGTTTTCTCTCCAGGTGACTTTACTTAGGTACATTAAGAACTTAAGTTTGCAGACCAAAAAATTAGACAAAAAGAAGCACTACAAGGATAGCCCTTCAAGGTCAGTGAGGACTCTGAACAGAAGAGAACCTGTACTGTAGCATCTTATAACTCAGTGGTGTCCCAAATTTTCTGTTCAAGGAAATCATGTGGCTTAACGAGTATGCTTTACTTGAGAAATGAAGGGAACAAAACAAAAGAGGCAAACAATAAAAGAAACTTAAAACATCTACCTTTACTCTTCTGTTCTGTGCAGCAAGCTTCCAAGTGAGTTTGGAGCCCAAGGAAAAAAAGAAAAAGTGTATTCGTCACTAAACATAGTGTTGTATACTCCTGATGATCAGCATCTTTCCCTGAAACATTAAAGTGCTGAAAAATATAGAAAAAAAGTAAAATAGAGGTATTGAAATGTTACAGCATTTCTGTTTTAAATTTATTATTTATATCACACAAGAATTAATTATAATTTTACTATCTTGACATTAGCGGCAAACTTACACTTTTTCAGTGCCTTTAAAAATAACGTCAAAACATGAGTGGGAAGGCAGGCTTTTTCCCCACCTTAGGCTTAAAGAGACTAAGCGTAGCACTGTTGGAGCCTGCCTGGCCTAGCCCAAGTCATGGTTAGCGCAAGCAAAATGCCATGGATGGTATCTGTTACAGGCCTCGCTGCTCTGCAGAGCAGGGGTCGGCAGAGGGCTCTGGTCCTGCATTTCTGTCCTCCCCTGGCAGAGTAGGAGTGGGAAAGAGATGAGGAAGAGCAGAGACGCAGAGAAAGCAAGAGACCGAAAGAGCTGTGTCTCTTGCTCTTTCATAAGGGCGACAACTCCTCCAACTTCTGCAGGCCCCACCCTTGAGACCCCAGAAGCTTGCAAGTCCTGTTGTGAACAGAGCCCCAGAAACACTGAGCACTGCAAGGGTCCAAGCACTGTCTTTATTTAAAATTCTATTATTTCAGAGACTGGCTGAGGTGGCGTGCACCTGTAATCCCAGCTCTTGGAGGTTGTAAACAGGCAGATCTCTGCGTGTCCAATCTAGTAGTGAGACCCTGAACACCCTCAACACCTTTCCCTAAAATACAAAAAAAAAAAAAAAAAAAAAAATTAAAATTCTATTATTTCAGTGCAGCATGAATTTTCTGCATTGACTTATGGTTATGGTCTTTTTTATTGGTATATGTTTACGATACATGTTTACATTCACTTGCGGGAACTCATATGGATGGGTACTCATGTACACGTATATAATCACATCTTGACCACTTTTGGTTACCCCCCACTTTCTCCCTTACCTTTCTCCCTATCCCTTCCCCATCTCCAGAAGTCTATTTTACTTCTTAACTTACTCATATTTTGGTGGTTCTCCTGTACGAGAAGCCACATGATAGGCAATTTTCTGTGTCTGACATATTTGACACTGTGGTCTTCCCTCCCCCTCATTCGTTTTCCTGAAAGTGGCGCAGATTCCTGTTTTCAGGCGGAATAAGATTCCATGTTGTTAAAAGATTGCACTGGGACGGGCTTCTGTGAGGTTGCAGAGCTGCCGTGGTACCCTCGGCAGTCTCCTAGTGGAGGTCTATCCTCACCGGCTCCTCCAGCCCAGCGCTGCAGCCCTCAGTCTGACACCACATCACCAGACCCCAGGGAGGCCTTTGAGTGGAGTCCCCACAGTGCACCCATTCTGCCCCTTTGCTCATGGACAACCAGCTATAGCTTGCATGGCTGAGGTCTTTGGACGCTCCATCCCAGAGATGTTCATCCTGGCCAGCAGGCAGCTGCCCTCCTCCTGCACAGCCTACCCACCTGCTCTCCGGTACCTTGTCTAGGTCCTCCAGGTGCTGGCCTCCTGGCTCCGAGTGCAGTGACCAGGCCTTTTCTCCTCCTTCCCCTGGCCAGCCTCTTGACTGTCTGCATCCATGGCCTGTGTTTCTTCCTGCTCATTCTCCCTAGACCCCTGCAGTCCTGCCTCAGCGCTGCCAATGTCAGAAATTCTGCTCTTGATTAGAAACTGTTGCCAAATCCCTGCCTCCAAATCCAGCTGCGTCCTGTGACTGTTCCTGCCCAGGTCCCATCTGTGGCCTCTGCTACAGTCGTGTCACCTTTGCCCAGGAGTCCCACCCCTTCCCCTAGCTACACACCATCCCTGGAGCTACCTTTCTTGAACACATGCAGCATTCTTCCCCCGGCCCCTCTTCTCCATCATGAGTCTCACCTGAGAACATGGCCATCTCGTTTGCACCTCCAAGATCTGCCTGGCCATGTCTGGGTATCACTCCCAGTTCCTCATGGACATCCAGCTGCTTCACACCATCTCATCTTCTTCTTGTCTACCTGACTCCCCAAATGTCCCCGGTGCAGACCTTCTGGCCCCCACCCTGACCCACCATCCACCTCTCCCTGCCATCTCTGCACCTGGCTGTCCAGAAAGCTGCACAGTGGCCCCTGGCTCTGCTCACTCCCTCCGTCCACTCTCCCCCCACCCCGTCCTTCCTGCACCTGTCCTGTTCCCACCTGCATCCAGGTGTGTGTATCTAAACAGCCCCCACCTGTGCTTTGGCCAGGAGCCCCATCACCAGGCGCCCACATCAGAGCTGAGCCCCCCTTCCAAGTCCCCACTGGTGCTGGCTTCCTTCCTGTCACTGCTGTCCAGCAGTGCTGGCCTTCCGGATGGAGATGCCAGCATGTGACTTTCCCGTGAGCCTGCTCATTGCGTAGCTTCCGCTTCTCTGTTTCCTTATGCATAACGTGGTGACCATCCTCATGTCATGGGACCTCAAGAAGATGAGATTTAATACCCAAAATCTTTAACAGACTCCCTGTGATAGCAGGCAATAAAAATGCTAATAGGAAGCATAGCACAATAGCGGCTGATGCGCTATTCTGCATAGTGATGACACTGTCCCCTCCAGAAGAGAAGAGATAAAGATTTTTTGACATAAATGAAATACCATGTGTCAGCATATCCATGCAGCGAATTTTTACTCAGGATGAGCTATGTGCAATTATAGCTTTTAATTAAAATCTGGTAAGATCATTCTGGAATACCATAAAGGTTTCCTGAAAGGAAATTTTTCTACGCTCAATTGGAGCAGGGGAAAATGACATTCTTGATAAATGTTAACGTGAGCATGATTTTTATAAGAAATGCACGTCTCTATGTCTTCCTGAGATCTACCCGAAATGACTTAAGAATTTGTCTCACTACTTATGAACAAAATGCTTCCTGCTATTAACAGAAATCTCTGGTTCCACAACAAAGCAATATTCAATTTTCAAAATACATAGAGTTTTCTGAGGATTAATAGGAGCTTCTTTAAAAAAAAAAAAAAAAACTGCAAACCTGTCTGGATAATAGATAGCCTTTGGCAGCTTAGCTTTTACTAGGACCACAGTGCCTTGGTTTACAATTTGCCTTCTTCTCACAACTCTGGCTGTGAATGGAATCGGACAGGAACTGAATCGCATTCAGCGGCACGGCACGGTGCTGACCTTATGAGGAAATGTCACTCGGCTGTCGCCCAACTCAGTCCGCAGCCAGAGCGGCGCAGAAGAATGAGTGCATGAACCAAAGCACTACGGTAATTACATGTACATTTCCCCATTTGCAGGAGTCACAGCCTCGCTCGCCCAGAAAATAAATGCAAGAGACCTATCAACCCCATCCGGGCAGGGCTTCCCGCCTGCCTCTGCCTCTCCGTTCACAGTTTTTAAATGAGATGGTGAATTCAAAGTCAAAGTGACTAAAAGGATGCATTCCACGTATGGGTTGATTACTGTTTCTAAAAGAAGCAGGTGCTTGCCAAGAAATGAAACACTGCCCCAAGAGCAGGCTTGAATTCTCCCCTGTACCGGCATTCCAGGCACGCACCGCTCCTGGTGAGCAGCCTCCCCTGCAGGAATCCTGCGGGCTGCAGCAGGTACTTTGCCCACCCGCAGCCTGCCCTCCGGATCTCACCGTCTTCCAAGTTCCACCCTTCCAGCCCCTGTTTCTTCCTTTCCATGACTTTAAGACTTGCTTGTTTTTATTGACTTGTAGAATGTTGCTTTTGAAAGGACATTCCCTGAAAATTGCTGGGTTATTTGCTTGACCCTCAGGCAAACCAGCGACCAGCCGGAGTGGACGCAGCTGCCCCGTATAGGCCGGGCACGTGCTCCCTCCCTGTACCTCCTCTTATCACCCGCTCTCCAGAGCCAGCCCCTCTCGGTCTCTGGGGTCTCTGAAGGCCTGTTACGGAGGAAGCTCCTCCTCTTTCCCCTCATCAGAGATGAGAGTTATGATTAGACACAGCATTGATGTGAGAGCTTTCATCTTTGCTGAACCAATCCTAAGATGTAAAACCAAAGTATGTAAACTAGCTCACCCATTGACAACGAGCAAGTCATTTGTAGGAAAAGGGATGTGTCTTAAGACCATAATGTCAAAGGAAATAAATCGGACACACAGAAGGTCAGCACCGTGTGGTTTCTCTGATATGAGAAACTCAAATTATCAATAAAGTAAAGAGCAAAACAAAGCATAGGTAAAGGAAATAGGGAGAGAGATCTTCTGCACATGGGAAGGGGTTAGAGAGACCGGTGGAGGAAGAGTTACAGGAGGGCATGGGGACACAGAAATAATTAAACTGCGTTACACACATGCACCTACTCACTGAGGCTAATGCAGTCAATAGGCACTGAAATAGATACGAATAAATATTTAATTTTTAAAATACAGACAAAAGCAGTACAGGGGTGAAAACTTACATTCAGACTCATGCTTTGATCACACCACTGTTGTAATAAGCCAAACCTCCAGCTCTGACAATTTCAAGTAGCCTAAAGGGCCTTGGCCAGTGACAGTTTGGGAAGAAGTCAGGAGCGGTTAGTTCTGGGAGCAGAAGAGGAGAGAGGAGTGGAGAACTAGAGGGGGCGAGTTTCCTGAGTCTCCGTTCACTCCAGCAACAGTCGTGGTGGTTACTCAGTCTTTCGAAACATGTGTGTTGGTATACTCTTTATAATCATTTTATTTGTTTATAATTTATGCATTTATTTTGGCCCTACCAGGCTTCAAACTCAGGACCTTGCACTTGCTCTGCAGGCACTTAAACCACTGAGCTATCTCCCTGGCCCTATTTATTTCGAATAATGTTGTATTTCCTTATCGTGTATAAACAATTTGGGTGGCAGGCCTGTGGTGAGGACCCAGGGCAGCTGCTGGATGAACAGGGCAGCCTCCTGCTCCGCTCTGCCCTTGCGAGCTCCCTCGGTAACCCCGCTGCAACCAGGGCCCTCCTTTGTCCTTGCTCCATGCAAGTCCAACCCCAGAGTTCCAGCGACCATCAGGCCCGGGCCGGCTGCAGAGCCAGGAACGGGAAACTCACTTGTTTTGCCTCCATTGCTGGCTCTGCCTGCATTAGAAGCCTCCTGCTAGGCTGCCCGGACATCATTAGCCGTCGGTCCAGGCAAGCTCGGTGCCCTCTGTGCCCTCTGTCCCAGGCCCTTGCTGCTGACTGTCCTTCCCGGGGAATATGCAGCGTGGGCTTCAACAGTGAGTAGGACAGCTGTCGCGGTGTGCAGTGACTGTGGAACAAGGGAACATGGTGGGCCAGGGCAGAAGGAGTGCGCTTCTGAGCTCCCCTCCGGGTTCACAGGAGGAGACAACAGGGAGGGGTTCTTGTGCACAAAAGCAGGGACCCAAGGCTGTGCAGATGTGTACACCCACCAAGCCATCATGAGGCACTGTCCCAAGAGATGTTTCCTTCCGCATCCGTGCTGTTCAAGGGACGCAAGGAGGAGCTTTTCCTCTCACCACACTCACTGAGACTCTGGGACCCCAAGGTCTCTGTCAAAGTAACCCCCTAGGAAGGAGAGTAGGCACCGAGCTGGACCCTAGGACTCTTCCTTCCTCTGACACTTTTGGGTTTTCTTTTGCTATCCTAGAGGTTGAACCCAGGGCCCTTGCACAGAGCCACTCTTCAAGCCTTTATTGTTTCTTTAAGATATGGTCTCACTGATTCATTAATTTGCCCAGGCTGGGCTTGAGCTTGTAAGCTTCTTGCCTCAGCATCTCAGAGTTCTGGGATGAAAAGCATGCATCACCACCCCTGGCTCTCGAATGTCCCCTGCGCCCTCATGTTGAAGGCTTGGGCTCTTGCTGTGACACTATTAGGAGGCGGTGTGACCCTCAGAAGATGGGACCTTGCAGGAGGAAATGAGGCCTCCGGTTTCGTGCCCTGAAGGGGATCTTGAGTCTCCGACTTCTCTCCTTCACTCCTTGGTTTCCCAAGAGTGAGCAATCCTCCTTCACCATGCACTCCCACCTGCTTAGTTACTTTTCTTTCGCTGCTGAGACAAAATAACCTACACCCAAATGAAAAAGAAGAAAAGTTTATCTGGCTCACAGTTTGCAGAGGTTTCAGTCTGTAGTGAACTGGCTCTAAAGCAGGGTAGCCTGACACAGGAGAAGCAGTTCATGGCAGACAGAAGGTAGCAAAGCAAACAAAGGACAAACACACCTCTTCTTTTGCTTATACTGTACCCAGACTACAGAGATTAAGGTGATGATAGACCAATCAGTGGGTTGACTTAGCAATCTGCCACCCTTATTCCTAGTACCCACGGTCTTAGCTATGCACCACTAATCAATCATATACTCTAGATTCAGCCACCTCTGAAAAGGTCTCCCCTGTGGCTGCATGAGGCTTTGGGGAGCATCTGGACATGAGCTAGAAGACACTGTGCCACCACCAACCCATGCAATCATGGGCTAAGGCCTCTGAAGCCATGAGCCAAAGTGTACCTTTCCTTTTAAGTTGTTTATCTCAGGTATTTTGTTACAGCAATGGAAAGCTGACTAGGGCATCCACTGACTCCTTTCTCCTGATGCTTTGCACATCTGCCGGACTGCTGTGCCTCCCTACACTACGACACAGGGTACTAGGTACATCCCAAGGTCTGCAAAATCCACTGCATGTATTGTCTGAGCAATTTGTGATCCTAACCACAGCCCACTATGGCTCATAGCTACTGTCCTATTTTACACCAGAAGAAAGCAAAGCCTAGAGAAATTAAGTGGCTCAGGCAAAGCCATAGCAATTAAGATAGGGAACCTGGAGCTGAGCCTGGTTTTGCCTAACCCAGGAAATACTCCCTGAGGTTCTGGTTCCAGGTGAGTGGGACCACAGCGTGCATTCCTTCTGCCTACCCAAGGCTCCGGGGTGTTCCCTCAGAGGGCTTGCGGTGAGGGAACATGTCCTGCGACCCCAAGCAGGGACACACAGAGCCCCCTAGCAGAAATTCTGCAAAAGCAAACAGGGACCCAAAAACTTCCCAGGGCCAGGCAAGTAGCTGGTGCTATCAGTTACTTGTATGTTTAAATTATCCCAGCAAACATGCATGTATCATGAGCAATGTTCCTTGTGGGTGAAACTTCTAGATCAGCAGGACACAGGCTTCCTTCCAGCAAACTGAGTTGTCTTGCTGTGTAGCCAGAAGACAGTTAAATATTTGGCGACATCTGGCAGAAACAACGTGAATCATGGGAGAAATAGCTGCCTCGTGCTGCCATCAAATATTTGTCAAGAGTTCGGTTGTGAGAACCTTTCAAAATGAATTAGGTTCTTCCAGAGAGTGAACATAATTTCATTCTGGGGCTTACGAAACCCATGTGAATTACTGACATTTGATATAAACCTCCCTCCTGGAACTCAATCGCATATTGCTGAGGTCATTGGAAAACCTCACTGTAAACCTTCTGCATGAAAGCAGACGGGACAATATTTTATCAGCAAGCTTGGCAGGCAACAAACGCACCATTTCCTCCACGGCCAATGTATCTTCCTGACTGGACGTTTGTAATTTTGCCACACAAGGTTCTGCTGGTTGATAGACGGGTCTGTGCTTCCCGTTGAAGAGATGTTTTGCAGATGAGAGTGTAAACCTCAAATCCCATGTTGCCTACGAGTCATGGGGCAAAGGCCATCTCTGAGCTGTGACCCTAGTAGCCTTAAGAAATGACCTTCTGCATTTCCACCCAAGTGAGCTGACCATCAGCTCCCTAGTTTCAGTTGCATAGCTGTTTAATTTTTCCTTTCATGATTCTGTGGTGAAGATTTTTATGGCCAAAAATTGCCTTTTTCTGGAATGATATCATTCACCCAAAGCAGAGAGGGGACTCTTCCTCTCTTAAAGAGAAACTTAACTGCTCTTATCCATTCACACTTACACTATTTAGTGCACTGGTTTTTCACCTACATGACATTTGTCACTGTCAGGGGCAGGGGCAGGCAGTTTGGACTGTCACATTTCCAGGTGGGGACGTCACTCGCATGCAGTAGGCAGAGGTGGCTGATGGCACGGAGCACCCTGGCATGCTCTGGATGGGCCCCTGAATAGAGTTGTCTGATCTGAGTATTACAGCACCCAGGCTGAGGCTCGCAGCCTAGCATTCTGTCCCTCAGTTCTGCTCACCAGTTACTGCGCAGAGCAGCGGAATAGCTTGTGTCTCTGTCCTCTTAGTGCTGGCTGCTGCCTGGCTTTCCACCACCACCTTGAACAGTGGTTCATGTCCAGTACCTCTTTCTTCCACCTCCTCTAAAAGTTGGTTTTCTCTTGGCCACCCATGGAGAAGGTCATCTCTCCCAAGGACCCCCGGTTCCTTCTCTCTGTCTCCGAGGAGATCTTCCTGAATCTCTGCTTAGGCCTGTTGTGGGACCCACAGGATGTAACACTGGTGCCGGAAGTTCTCTCTTGAGAAGCACAGCAGCCGCACCTCCCTTTCTCATTGCTTCTAGATGTCTCCAGCATCCCGTACTGCCTCCCTCCACTTCCTCATCCTAGTGAGGCGGCATCACCAGGCCTTCCCTTCAAGACTGCTCCCTGTCCTTCCTGGGTAGCCTCACCCACTTTAGAGGGCGCACATGGTCCTTCCTGGGCAGAAGTTCTGCAGCAGGCATACTGGGAGGCCACCTCCCTGAGCCTCGGTCTGACAGCTCTTCGGCTCCTTCCTCACCCTTCCTCCTGCTTTACCCACTATCTGAGTTGAGTCACTCAGTACGCATTCTCCAAGCACTGCTTCTGTGCTGGAAACCTTGTTCTACTGTGGAGACACAAATTAACGGAGCATAATCTCTTCCTTAGGGATCTCACAAAGTGGTACACGTGGCACACTTCTGGAACTTTGACTTTAGCACCAAAGTAGATGTCCTGACCTCAACCACAGTCATCTGGTAGGCTGCTTTTGGGTTTCCGTTCAGCCTGAAGGCCAATCCACCAACCTGACCTAAAACAGAGTCTGCTGTCCAGACCGCGGTGCTGCGCCTAACCATTCAGTCCTGGGAGAGTGGGGACCTTCGGCCACATTAGCCCTTATCTTCTATAAATCACATACATGATGAACAGTCTTTTAAAATTCAGTCAAAGGGCCAGCCAGATAGCTCAGTGGATTAAAGTGCCTGCTTAGGCAGATGCAGGGACCAAGGTCCAATCCTTGGCCCTGCCCCCTGGGGTGCACTGATATGGCAATTGAGACTGGGTGTGGTGGTGCACACCTGTACTCCCAAAACTTGGGAGGCTGAAAACAGGAGGATCACCACAAGTCTGGTCTGTATAATGAGACCCTATAGACCCTGTACTAAGTACATTAAAATAAATAGATAGACAGATAGATAGATGGATAGATAGATAGATAGATAAATAGATAGATAGATAATAAAAATCAGACAAAAACACAAGCTAAGAAACAATACACTTGCACTTTGATATATGCGCACTCCTGTTTGCAGCAGTACAATCTGTTACAGGTAAGTCTTGGAAACAGCTCAAATGTACTATTCGTACTCAATGGAGTATTCCTCAGCTATAAAACAGATACATCTGAAGCTTCCATAGGTAAATGGATGGAACTGGAGACTGTCTTAGTAAGGGAAGTAAATCAGACCCACGTGTGCAAACGTTCTATCGTCTCGCTAGAGTGAAAACCTGAAAGAGTAACTACAATCTGAAAGGTGCAATGGAAACTGGGAAGGAGAAAGAACTGGTTCAATGGGAAGGAAGAAGCTGGGATGAGGAAAAGGAGAAAAGGAAGAAGGGAAGAAGGCGTATAGACGTATAGACGTAGGGCAGTGTGGGCCATCATGCTGCCCAATCCTGCTGATCCGCTGGTGCCGGAAGTTCTCTATTTTTTCTTTTCAATATCCCATGACTTTCTTTTTGTTGCTATTTTGTTCTGTTTTTAACCAATTTTATGGGTTTATATCTGGTAGAACATCATGCAATGCAGGAACCACTGCTGAATTCCTGTTGCTTTGTTTAAAGAAACTTTGTATTGCTTCTAATACTTTTCTTTTTTTTTTACTATTTTGTTTTCTGTAAAAAAAAAGATAAATAGGAAGAATAAACATAAGGGATGTTTCGAGTTAGCAGTAGCTATAAGTCAGTAACAGGAATGAGGATAAATTAATAGCAAATGTTGGTAGAAATTCTCACGTATGCTCAATGGAACCTTTGGACTTCTTCTGCTCTGTAATATTTTCTTCGCATGGACTGAGAAGATACTTAGGGAAAGTATTGTCCATTATACTGGTTTGTAAGGGTGACCTAACAAACTATCGCAGACTGGTGGCCTGGAGAGCAGACATGTGCTCCTCGCCTGTCTGGAGGCTGGAAGCTCAAGCGAGGTGTGGGCAGTGCTGGTTTCTCCTGAGTCTGCTCTCCATGGTCTGGAGAATGAGCCACCTTCCTCCGTCTTCCCACAGTCTTCCCTCTGGGCTAGTCTCTGGCCTGATGACCTCTTTCTCTACACACAGTAGTTCTTTTGGATGAGAGCTCATGCTAACGGTCTAATTTAGCTGCCTCTTTAAACATCCATTTTCAAACAGGTGATAGCTACACTCTGAGGTATGGAGGTTAGGACTTCAATATAAAACCTTGGGGATAACACAACCTACAGCCCTCTCATCCTCCAGGCATAAGAAGGGACAAGGTGGCAGGGTGTTCACAGAGCCAGGGGAGCTTCAGAGGAAAACGCGATGCTGCACCTAGGAAGAGTGAAAGCCAACTGCTGTCAAACAGCACAGTGCACCAGGGATGCAGAGCCCGTCCTACCCCTCGTCTTCCACAGAGCTCCTCCTGGTCACTCTTGGCTGGATGTGTGGATCCACCAAGGAAGGATGGGAAGGCAGCTCCTAGAAGCCAGACCCCAGGAGCTAGGACCAGCAGAGAAGGGCCAGCCACGGGTGGAGAGGGAAGGTGGAGCCAAAAGAGCAGCGCTGCTTCCATTGGTGTCTTCTGGTTTCCACCCTGTCACCCAGTGCACCAGCCCCATACCCAAGCATCTCCACTCTGTATGGAGATGCCTGAGACAAACGCTCAAGCCAGCATCTTCTGAGATTCATGTCCCCATGGTCACAACAGTAGGTCCCCACGAGGTCTTCCTGCAGATGAGACGCAACCCTTCCAGAGCATCCTCGATGTGTCAGCGTTTCCCACAGCCTGAAGCGCAGGTCAGAGCTGGGCGCACTCCTGTCCCTTCGGCTCTAATGCCCTGCGCACTGTCTGCTTCCTTGCAGGAGCCCGAGCGTCAGTACATGCACATAGGCACCATGGTAGAGTTTGCCTTCGCCCTGGTGGCCAAGCTGGATGCCATCAACAAGCACTCCTTCAATGATTTCAAACTCCGAGTGGGTATGTTGTGCCGGGGCAGGGCGGGGGGGGGGGGGGGCCCC
>PVJA010012440.1:0-52020 GCA_004027025.1 Myocastor coypus | reverse complement strand
GCCTTGAGCTCACTTTTGTAGCCCAGGCTGGTCTCGAACTCGCACCGATCCTCCTGCCTCAGCCTCCCAAGTGCTGGGATTACAGGCGTGCGCCACCACGCCCGGCTAAGTAGAGTATAGCATTTGATAAAATCCAGGGCTCATTTACTTTAAAAATGTCTCCAAAGAATGTAGGAAAATGAAAATCATCCTTATTACTGATTTAATGTATTTATCTGGAAAACTCCAGTGCATGGTGGTACACTCTTGTAAATTAGATCATAAGGAGGCAAAGTTGCTAGATTTTATGTTCAATGCTAGCCTGTACAGTTTAGCAAGAAATCAAATTTCAAAAGAAAGGGGTGTAGACCAGTGGTAGAATACTTGTGTAACATGGTGGGACCTTGGGATCAATTTCCAGTGAGGGGGGGCAGGGGGAGAGACAGAGACAGAGAAAGAGATGCAGACCGAGACAGACAGAAATAGAAAAAGAAGAGAGAATATCCTTAATGCTACAAAATTGTTAAATGCTTTACAATCAAAGAATGCAAAAAGTTCCCACCACTTCTAGAAAATATTACTGTAAGAATAACAACACTGTGGGTCCTATGCATTGAAAGAGATAAGAATTGAAAGGTATGAATAGGATGAAGATGAATTGAAGCTGCTGTTCCTTAATGATGCTCTATTTTTCATGTCTAAAGTATAAAATTTACAAAAAGTCTCTAGAATGGCTAATTAAATTTATCAACATGTGATTGAAGGTCAGTGAAGAAAAATTGTATTTCTAGTACAGATAGTTCCTAATTTGCCATTTATTGACTTTACAATAATAGAAATATTGCATTCATTTAGTAGCATATACATTTTAAATTTTTGAATTTTGGTCTTCTCCCAGGCTAATGATGCATACTGCAGAATATTCTCTTGTGATGCTGTGTGACAACAGGAACCAGAGCTAGAGGCAGCCACCGAGCCATGCATCCAGTCAACCACAAAGGAAAAAGGTCTGATACTACAATGTGCTGTGTTGTTAAGCTGTTCTGCTCGGCAGGTTGGGTTTACCAAATGTGCCTTCAACTTAAGATATTTTCAAGTTGTGATGGATTTCTTGAGAAGGAACCTGATCATAAGTCAGGAACACTTATATTTACAAACAACTATATCTATGTTTTGGCTACTACTTATAAAACTACCAAAGCAATTAAAAGCCAAGGGTGAAGCCAAGGGTGAAAGTTATCCAAGACTTCTAAATTTAAAACTATGAAATACTGGAAACAATAATTGAACATATCAATAAATGGAACAGTATGTCATGTTTATGAGTTGTAAAACTGGATATTTTTAAGATGGCATGAGTTTTCAATAAATAAAACTAAAATAATTCTATTAAGTCTCACCAGCATTGGTTTGTTGTTGTTAAAAAAAAGAAATTGGCAACATGATAATAGAACTTAAATGAGATGTCATACTATATAAAGTAGCCAAAAATACTGTTAAAATGAAAAATTGGGGAGCTTGTCTTACCTGATTTTACAATTACATAGAAATATCTAGTAAGTAAGACGGTGTTGCATTGGTATAAGATTAGTGGTGGTCCACTATCTCCCAAAATATTCAGTTAATTGATTTTTTTAGTACGTCAAAAATCAGTTACAAAGAGAAAAGCTTTTAAAAACTAGCAATGAGTGCACAACTAATTAGAATTCCATTTATGAAAAATAATGTCTTGTTCAATTTCACTGTAAACAATAATTCCAGAAAAATAACAAAGTAAAACACCTTTAAACATAAAAATTTGAGGAATACATTTAGAAAACAAAAGAAAAAGCACATCATAAAATTTAAAAAGGAGCATGTTAATATTTTATTGAAATTAAAAATTCTCATTAAAAGATAATATTCAAAAATAAAAATAAGTAAATTTGGAGCAACTATTTAAAAAAAGCATACATTTTTAAAAGGTACTATATAAACAGCATATTAGAAGCTACAAATCAACAGCCAAAGAGCAGGAAAGAGAAAGATAATCCTATCTAAAGAAAACTCAATAAAATGTTCATTAGGATATTCTATAACAAAGATATAAAAGAGGCTGATGAACACATAAATACAGATTTGGTCATCAGGCATTGAGATTAAAACCACAGAGACTATGGCTATAACTGAAAAGATGGGTAATATCTAAAGTTGATGAGTGTGGAGAGCAATGTGGGGTTTGTCATCTTGTCTCTGGGAATATAAAATGGTACCACGTCTGACGATGCTCTAGCAGTATCTTAGGATGAACACATCAGCTCTAAACCTGTGCCTTATTTGTCTACTCCAAATAAGATATTTTTCTAGGCAACCTTATTAAAAATGGTCCCAAACAAAATATAAATGTCTATCAGCAAGACAATGTATCGCTTCTCGACCTTTTGGCTAAGATCAAGTGTAGTAAGACAATGTATAAAAGTGTGATGTATTCACATAATAGGGTGTTGTCAGTGGTGAACATGAGTGAATTTGGAAATATTGTGCTGACATTAACCACAACAATTCGGCATCAGAAAAAGATACAAAGGACACAGGTAGGAAAGGAAGAATGCAGATTATCATTATTTGTAGATCTACATAATCTACAAATCTATTCCACCAAAAATAACTATTAGAAGTAGTACACAATCTCAGCAAAGTAGCAGGATACAAGGTCAACATGCAAAGATCATTGATTGACATTAATGTATACCAAACCAGGAACTGGATGAGAGTGATATTATCAAAATAATATCATTCTCAGTAGATTAAAAAAAAAGATTCATTTGGAATTGACCCAAGTAAGCAAGTAAAGAACTCCACTTAGAAAACTGCCCTTAGGGGCTGGGGAGATAGCTCCGAGGCACAAGTGCCTGCTGGGCAAGTGCAAGGTCGTGAGTTCGAACTCTGGTCCCACAAAAAAAAAAAAAAAAAAAAAAGAAAACTGCCCTAAGACATTGAAGAGGACATCAGAAAATGAAAGGATGTTCAGCTCTTACATAGGTAGAACTAATATGGTTAAAAGGAACATGATCCAACACTGATATCTATAGAGATTCACTGAAGTCCCAGTCAAAATACCTATACATTTCATACAGATCTAGAAAAGAATTCTAAAATTCGTGTGAGACAGAAGAGACTCAGAATAGCTAAACTAATTTTGAGCAACAAGAGCAAAATAGGAAGCATAGAAATACCTGACTTTAAGCTATAATACAAAGAAATAGTAAGAAAAAGTGGCTGGTACTGGAGCCAAAGCAGGAGTGTAGACCAATGAAACAGGACTGAAGGCATAGAAACCTCTCCAGACACATTTAGGTATTTGATCTTTCACAAAGAGACTAAAAGCATATTTGGAGGAAAGATAGCCTATTCAACAAGTGGTGTTGGGAAAACTGATTATTCATCCACAGAATTTTGAACTGGGCTCTTATAGCTCTCCATCTTCTAAATTAAACAAAATAGATAAAAATCTAAACATTAAAATGTAAACATTAAACATCCTGGAAGACAGTTGGTGAGATAGCTCGGAAGAATAAGCACTTGCCTGGCAAGTGTAAGGTCCTGAGTTCAATCCTTAGTGCCTCTAACTTTTTTTAAATAAACATACTGGAAGATAAGATAGATACAGTATTGAATACATAAGTATAAGAAAAGGTTTTCTAAATAAAACCTGAATCACACAAGAAACAGTAGTAAAAACATTATGAATGTCATTATACCAGGCTAAAAAGCTTTGGCACAGCAAAAATACTAATCAATGAGTGAAGAAATAAACTACAGAATGTGGGAAAACTTTGCAGCTACTCCTCAGACAGAGGACTAATATCTAGAATGTACAGAGAATTAACAACAGTGAAATCATTTAAAATTAATGAGTCAGTCAAGAAATGGGCAAGAGAAATTAGCAGACATCTTCATACAGGAAGAAACACATACATGGAAAATGTTGAACATCTCTAGCTATAAGAGTAATGCAAATTAAAACAATGCTAAGACTCCATATTACTCCAAAACAAAACACCAGCATTAGGATATCAAGTAATAACAAACGCTGGTGAAGCTGGGTGTAAAAGGGACACTCCTTCATTGTTGGTGGGAATGTAAACTAGAGCAACCACAATGGAAATCAATATGTCAATTCCTCAAAAAAAAAAAAACTGTTATCATAAATTCCATGACCAAGCTATCTTCCTACTATGTATTTTTGTCAAAAATCTTAATTCATCATACTGCAGAGATATATGCAAAAAGACGTTTAGAGGAGCACAACTTGTAACAGCTGAAACCTGGAAACAGCATGTATACCCATCACCTACTGACTAAATATAGTAGCCGCATCTGTAGATAATGAAATATACTGCTATAAAGAATGACAGACCTCAGACATTTGTAGAAAAATGAATACACATATGAAATACAATGGTCAATGAAATGAAACCAGATACACAAACTTAAATACCCTGGTATCTCCCATTTGAGTGAGCAGTGGTAAAAATAAAGAGTATAATGAGGATGAGTAGAAGCAGGCAATGAGATGGATCCTAAGATACAGAATTGGTCAGATAAGTGAGAAGGAGGGAAAGAGTAAATACAAATAAAGATCTACTATGCATAGGAGCCTAATAATCTCTATTAATGTAAGCATCATATGCCATCACATGACCTAAGATTTAAAGTACCAAGAATAAAAAGTGAGAAGATGAAATTGTTGGAAGAAGCAAAAGAGGAGGGAAGGGGAAATGAATTTAAAAAAAAAATCAGAAGCAAGCTGTAGTCTGCACACATGATCCCTTCCCAAGAAGCTTATAAATTGCATGAACTGGTTGGAGAGGTAGCTCAGCAGTCTAAGTGCCTGCCTAGAAAGGGCAAGGACCTTGGTTTGATCCTCAGTATCTCACACTGTGCTGGTCATGGAATGCCAGGATGGTAGCCTATGCCTGTAATCTCAGCATTGGGTAGGCTGAAACAGGAGAATCACTATGACTCTGCGTTGCGTAGAGAGACTCTGTGTCAAATACATGCATACATACATACATACATACATACATACGCTACATGAACTGCAAACATGCACAAATAAAGTATAAAAGAAAAGGAATAGAAAATGCCATGGTGAAGCAAAGAAACCAGAAAAAAGAGAAATAATTCCAACTGTATGAAGCCTGAGAATAGTAAACATTGTTCAGATAGATAGATGATAGATAGATAGATAGATAGATAGATAGATAGATAGATAGACAGAGACAGACAGACAGACACACATACAGACACACAGACAGACAGATGTTAAGAAATCTCTGGCTCGACAGTGGTAAACAAAATAGTAGACATTGTCTCATGGCTGAAAACATAGAGAAGGCTGAATGCAAAGCATAGTGTGAGGTAACAGAAATGTTTTAAATATTGTCTGGGGTGGTTATGTCATGGATGTGTAATACTAGAAACACTAGATTTGACCTTTTTTTTTTTTTTTTTTTTTTTTTTTTTTTTTTTTTTTTTTTTTTGTCTTTTTGAGACAGGGTCTCGCTATGCAGTTCAGGTTGGCCTTGGGCTCACTTTTGTAACCCAGGCTGGTCTCGAACTTGCACCAATCCTCCTGCCTCAGCCTCCCAAGTGCTGGGATTACAGGCGTGCGCCACCACGCCCGGCTGAGATTTGAACTTCTAAGATGTTTTAGTTACTGTTCTGTCGTTGCTGGGACAAATACCCGGCATACAAGCTGAGGGGAGGAAAGGTTTATTTAGTGCACAGTTCCTGGAGGTTTCAAGATGCTGCTCCTGCTTTATAAGGACTGGAGGAGGCGCTAGGGCGATGCCCTGTCCCCATGATCTGCTTCATGCCTCTGCACGAAACTGCTGCCTGGTGGAGGAGAGGGACTGTGACAGCGCCTGCGGTCAGTTTAATGGTTAGCACCTCTTTTGGCCATGCCCCTTCAGGCCCCACCTTTAAAGCCGCGTGCTTGACAGCCCCATGATTTACATGAGGCTTTGGGGGGACAACTAGATACAAACCACAACCTAAGATCTGCATGTTTACCATATATTTTTTTTTTCAGCTAAAGACAGTCATTGTAAGTATAAATCCTGAAGAAAGTGGTCTGTCATAACCTACCCTGTCCTTATGGTAATGCTGTTGCCAGGGATTGAGAGATGTGAAGTGTAGGACCACAAGGTCTTCTACTAGGCAATGTTAGCTGACATTTGAAAGAATTATGGTGGCGTATACAGTAGTAACAGTAAATTCCATCTAATACTTGCTAAGACCTTATTTACTTCATAGAGATTTTTTTAAAAAGAAGCTTTAATGCCCAATGCCACATAGATAGTAAAGAAGGCATCAAAGATTTTAATTTTGTCACATCCCATGATACATACTCTTTACCAGTGCTCTGGTCTTCCTTCCATAGTGCAACTGGCTTCTAACACAGGGAGAAGATATTTGAAAACTGGCAGGAAAATGGGTGTGAACCACTCACAGGGATCTAACTTAAGTACCTGAAATTTTGCCAAAGAATCATTCAAATTAAGTTGAAATTGGAAAATGAAAATTAAAGAATGAAATATTGAACAACACTTGTCAGAACAGAAAAAGTTGGAAAGGTGCCGTTGTGCCAAGTGTTGGTGAAGATGCAATCAGTCAAGAACCATAGCACATTGATTATGTCAAGATCCTGAGACATGTTGGAAATTTTTCTGATAGTACTTCATGAAATTAA
Source organism: Myocastor coypus (assembly GCA_004027025.1). Lineage (NCBI taxonomy): Eukaryota > Metazoa > Chordata > Mammalia > Rodentia > Myocastoridae > Myocastor > Myocastor coypus. Next base: position 45,305 of record PVJA010012440.1, on the reverse strand, counting down.
GTGGCCATATGCCTTATAATTATAATTAATCACTTTCATTCCTAAGCACATAGTGCAGAGAATTTATATAAGATCTGTACCAAATAGTTGGATTACAATGTCTGTGTGTGTATTTATTACAATAGACTTGTGGTATAATCAGTAGGAGAGTGCAAAAATAATACTTAATGGATCCAATGGGCCATATTTTGACAGGAAGGGAATAAACATTTATACAAGTTATGTATGTTAGATAAAACTATATACTATATAAATTTACATGTATGTTGCATATTGTTGGACATAAATGCTTCAGAGTGGTAGCATTGATGAGGGAGAGGAATATAGGTAGAGATAAATGAAAGTGAAATAAAAATAATAATAATAAGTAAAGCTATTCTCTCATGAGTAACAGTGGTAGACATCACATATATACTCACATATGAAATAGGTATACCTAAATATAGATATGCTGATGTGATAGAAGTCATTGATTCAACTTCAGTAGATAAATGATTATTTGAGATTTATGATTTATGCACATATATTGCATAAAGCTCAGAAGAGCAAATCACACATTGAGTGTGTGTGTGTGTGTGTGTGTGTGTGTGTGTGTGCGCAGCATTTTAAAGAGCCCTATCCTCTGAGGCAAAGTGGAAAGAAATATGAAAATATTGGCTTCCCACTAGGGTACCTATACCATCCCATTTCTGAAGATTGTGCATATTCAAGGTGCCCCTGTCACTGAAGATTTAGGTAAGATTTTGTTGAAATTCTATACCTCAGTGATGTTCATAATGATCTCATCATGGTGACAGTAATAACAATGCTGAGAAGTGATGTTCTGTACACGAACATCCTGGTAACCAAGGAAGATAGTGTGGGCCATGTTCCCACAATTACATTACCTATTCAAGATCAGTCTCTATAAGAGATCTTGTGATCACTGAGCTAGTACGCATGGTGGCGAGAGAAGTAGTGACTGCACCCATTTCTCTTCACGGATTCTCAGGCTATTGTTGAATGACCTATAAATACCATCCACCCAGATTTCTGTAAGAAAATAAGGTAGATTATCATATGTTTAGGGCTCAGGATAACTCAATCAATTTAGATTCTGTAAGTCCTTCTGTGCATTGATTAGCCTCAGAAGTAATTTTATTATAGATTTCTTTCTTGATTTGAGCCTTTTCATAGATGGCAGTATCACATATGAAACCACTATCTATTTAAGGATAAACAAATGACAGTGTCAAGTGCATGGTTAAATGAATGATGGAACATCATGTTTCATGCCTACTGTAGGTGGCATCCATAAGAAGCAGTAGGCTCATTTTACTTAAGTGATACCCAATACAGTAGAAATGAGAAAGCACAAAACCAGAGGATCATAACAAGTGGTCTGCTAAATTGATGGATTCATACACAGACTTTTAGGCAAGTTTTGAAAGTGAAGAGTATTAAATCGCCATCTAAGCACACCAACACGATGATTCAGTGATGGGTTCTCTCATGCAGAGGAACTCTAACTACTTTGAAGAAGCACTGGGGAGACTGTCTCTCAAATGTTATCACTGTAGTCCATATTGATTCATTCTCTGTAGTTGAATTATCTTTGAAAAATTTATGGTGCATTTTTATGGCAATAACCAATCATGTATATCATTAGTGTGAAAAGCAAGGAGTTTAAGACAAGAGGAGAGTGATGACTTCTCAATTATTAATGTAAATGAATTTCCAAGCATAGCTAGTATAAGAAATGCAATAAAGAGCAAAAGTCAAGTTCTTGCTCTGTGCATACACAGTCACACTAAACAAATTTCATATATTCATATTTGTGGTAGTGAAAATGGCAATTAAATTGCATAGAACTTCAGAATTTTATGTAGTGAAATGAAATTTTTAAAATGCCATTAGCATTTAAAGAAGGAATGCTCAGATTTGGTTTTGGGTTTGGGGAAAGTATCATAAATCAAAAAGAGTTGCTTTACAGGTTAGGAATACTGGGCAGTGTGTGGAAGAAATCCCTGCCAGTGCTCCAGGCTGCTAGCCCCAGGTTTTCTCAGACCCTGGCTCTGACTGAAGCCTGGTAGCTTGCTGTCCTCATGGCACAGAAATGATGCTGTAAGGACAACAAGCTTCATGCTTGCTTTGGCAGCATCCGGACTAACACTGGAAAGCAAACTTAGCAAACAAGAAACAGATTATCTTTCTCCTCACTTACTTCCCGTGGTGGACACAGTGACTACCTGAGTTTCCTTGATCATATCAGTTATTCTCTCTAAAGCTCATTGTTCATCTCAAAAATGAAAAGAATGGAAGTAAATACTCTTGGAAATAAAATAAAATTGAACTTCCAAAAAGAATGGCAGTACCACTCCAGGGAGGTGTTACAGGGACTTATTCAGTGACAAATGTCACAAACAGCTGGGGTTCAGGGTCCTTGTTTGCCATGTTTCTCCTGCTCCACTCAACCATTTCAATGCTGTGGTCACCACCTAAGTTTATCACTGTCCAGCACCCATGAGCACTGGGGCAAGTTCCTTATTGCCAGATTCAGAGATGCCCTTTGTACTACTTAGAAACACCTCACTTCCCTCAATTCTCCCAAAACTCATAATTGTCCTCAAACTGCTATCCAGAATTATGCTATTTGGCATGGCTTAGGTATTGTTCATTCCCATGTCATGGAGAAAATTGGAAAATTATGATTTACCACAACTCCTCATGTACCCACAAACAGCAAATATATGTCTTTGTAATCTTACCCTTTTCCTTTCAGTCTTAGAGGACCTTTGCTCATGATCAACACATGATCACATACATGTTCTTTTTATGATACTTTGCACAAATCCAAAACCAAATCTTATATCAATACATTTACTCTGTTCTCTGGATACCTATATGTATAAGTATTTATTGGTCATCTCCACTTGGATGGTGCTTTGGTACCTTCTGTTCAGAAAATCACCAATAGAATCCCTCTATCTATTTAAACCAAAGTTCCAGTATTCACCTAGTGCATCTACGCAAGCCTCAAGCCACATACATTTCTGTCCTTCTTTTGATATTTCTTTTTATATTCTTGGCAGCCAGCTGCAAAGGTGTGTCTGTTTTACATTGGAAAAGGTTCCATTCATTTATATTCCTTTCTCTAACTAGCTAGTGAATGAACTCAGTCCATCACCTTTGTGACTATTGCAATAGAATTGTGATTGCTCTTCTAGAATCCTGTCTTATTTTTCCAAAACCTAACTTCCGGTGCCACTCTGGGAGTTTGGTTTGTAAAGTTGTGTTATCTCACAACAGTTAAAGGGAAAGCTTTTTAGGGTTTGGTCTTGCTTACCACTTAAGCTACATTTCACTGTATTGTCTTCTCTGCCATTGTGCTTCTATTTGATGAAGCTTCATGCAGTGCTACTGGTGCCTTTAGGGCTGTCATGTTGTGTCTCCTAGGCCTTGTTGTTGTTGTTGTTGTTGGTGGTGGTGGTGGTGGTGGTACCAGAGATCAAACTCCAGACTTCTCACTTGCTGAGTAAGCACTTATTCCCCTGAGCTATCTCCCTGACCTCCGTCCTAGGCTTTTGGCTGGCTCCTATGACTCATTTTTGATTCATCAGTCTCCTAGAATTCCTTTGCATTGCTAGACTGGGTTGCACACCCCTCTGTTTTTCTATATTGTTACATATATTTTCATATATTCTTAAATTATTTCTCTATTTTTATTACTTTACTATCAAAGTATGAGTTTTGTAAGTAGGAGTGTCCCATCAGAAAATGTAAATAAAACCATTAACTTTTCTATGAAGTGTGGGCCTATGATATAATAAATAATAAGCACACTTATGTGTGCTGAAGCTTGAGTCTAGATACATTTACCATTGCGGTGTACAATGGCAAGAGGTCTTGAGACAGACCCCTGGGGACACTACCTACCTGTGAACTGCTATTGAATGAGACCAGAAGGAACCAAGTGTATGCAGGACTTTAGGGTAACAAGAATGTTATAAAGAAAAATGGAAAGATATAAAGTAAAGGAATTTTATTTATATTTGTAGTTATAGCTAATCTATAAAGAGAATTTGCTATCTGAAGTTATTAGATGTAACAAAATATGAAAAGCAAAATCAAGGACATTTAAGTTTGTCATGATTCTTGGACTTTATAGATACAAATCATTCTATTATTATAGACTTTCTGATAAAGGAAAGGCATGTAAGGAACAACACAAAATCATCCCTTAAGGCAAAGAAAAATAATGTGTAAATAATAAGATTCACAAAATGCACAAAGAATGAATTTGTTCCTATTACAAATCCTTCCTACTGGGTGAAATTGGACTAGCAATCCAGAGTATCTAAAGTAAGGCCATTAAAGAGCCTCTGTTCTGAGATTGTCCCTTATCAAAGCCTTAAGGTTTCTAGATTCACTGACAACATCAAGTTTATTTTTATACAGGTTGAATCACCTGTTGTTAGAGTGTGGTTCTGGGTCATTACACAGTGAATTTTAATAAATTAGACCTGCTATCCTTTTCAAAAACAACACATGGGTCAACAACTATGATTAAGTTGTCTATATTAATATGTGGTTATCTCTAGGATAATTATAGTTTCCTCTCAATGACTTGAGTGAATAGGAAGTAACTTTAAATAGCTTCAAAGTTATTTATACATTCACCTTCGGTGTGTTCTGTGGGTTCACACATCTGTATACGGACATTCAACATTTCTGACCACAATACTATTTCTGCACATGTAGTCACTGTGCACCAGTAAGAGAAATACAGTGAGTGAAAGAAGAACATGGTCATTAGAGAATGCCAGGGTGGATTTGGTAAAAATTCTAACTTATTTTTTCTGTGTTATATCTGTACTTACTATTATTCCAGAGTCAGATAGGACACAGCCTTATAATTATGTCATTCTCTATTTCAGATTCTGAAACTTTAATGCTAATGGAGACAAACTAGCTTTTTTGACAGATGGCTCTACAGATATCCCATTATTTAAGAGCAGGTGGAAAGTCTATTTACAAACATGAGAGAAAGCATCCAGTTACAGCAGCAAGGGGAATCTTCACTGAAGTCTCGGCCTTTATGAAATATTATGGCCTCAAAAATTATCCTATGGAGAAGCTAGTGATAAGGTTGTATGCTATTCACACTTACCCACTGATATATCTCCAAAGGTAACACACACACACACACACACACACACACACACACACACACACACACATTTCAGATGTATCTGTATGCTGATGAATAACTAGAAAGTTGACACAGTCCAGAAATAAAAATACTAACAGTTGAATATCTTTGACTCCTTTTCCCCTGCTTTTTGAAGCAAAGGCCACAGATCTGAGTACAAAGCTGGGATTTTTAAAAGGCTTATTTTCAAAAACAGTCCTATGCAATAAGATTGATAGGGGGAAAAGGTTTATGAAAAAGCTTACAAGAATTAAGAAGTCTTTGCTACATGTACAAAATTCCAATGATAAACATCATTATGTATTGCAAACGTGCTAATATATATATATATATATATATATATATATATATATCCATAAAAATACACTTTGATTTCATTTACTCTTAGTTTCTTACAGTAGGGAAACAGTACAATGCTTATACATGTAAGTCTGATTTATTACATTTATGAGTATGGTTTCTAGTTGCATCCACCTAGCCATAAAAACCCAGAGTCTGCCTTTTTTATAGCTGGGTAAAGTTCCACTGTCTAAAAATACCACACTGTTTTTTTTTTTTTTTTGTGTGTGTGTGTGTGTGTGTGTGTGTGTGCTTGTTCATTCGAATTTACTTTTTATTACTTTTTTTTCTTTTATTTATGTCTTTCTTTCTTTTTTTGCGGTACTGGGGATCGAATTCAGGACCCTATGCTTGCCAGGCAAGTACTTATTCTACTGAGTTGTCTTCCAAGTCTTTAATTACTTTTAATACGAATTAACAATAGGGCAGTTTCAAAACATGTTAGTACATTCCCAACATTTGATACAACACATATTGTTGTACTCCTAGTAGTTATACACAGTACAGAGTGTATACGTGACAATTTTTCTAATAATTATTGGTACAAAAAGAAGCCTTCTTATTGAACTAGGAGAAAGTAGTTGTATACATAATCCAATGTTCCATAATCGCCATGGGTTATTGGCAATGTTGGAAGCTGTTTATTTAAGCCTTTTATAACTTTTATACTAATCTAGCTTTACGTTTTATGCCTTGTGATTAAACTTTTCTGCTGGGTAGTTAAAGGCAAGCTAATGCAAGACCGGTATAACAAAACATGGAACTTTTCTATCTCCCAAGATCAGTCAAATCCCCTCAGGATTTATGTTGAAACCATGTACAGTGCTTTGTAAAATTTTTGTCAGGATCAGCCATCTGGGTGAGTCACAGCCATTGCTTGACCAGTTTGCTCTCTGTGAAAGCCTGAGAGAATGCTTTCTCTCTAGGTGACTGTCCTTAGGCACACTATATATCATCAATCCCTTTCCTGTGTAGCCCCATAATCTCCTCGAACAGAAAATATGAAATCCAAAAGGTACAATGCATATTTGTGGAACAGAAAGAAACTGTAAAAAGAGAAGGAACAGCTAGGATGAGGGAAGGAGAAAAGAAAGAAGGGGAAAATGTATTATTTGTAAAATCCATGACAAGTCTGGATTTGTCGTGGATTGTACCATATAATAGATATCCACAATGATGTTAAGAAAATGAGCTTGTTTTATTTTATGTTTGATGAAGAGAAGTAGAAGAACTTTACAGCATGTACTTTAACTGAACCAGTATCTGAGCAGTGACATGGAGCAGGAATGCAGGTGAGAGAAGGAGATGGCTCAACTTCATGGTCATTGTATATACAAAGTGAAGCAAATCCTTGGGAATGTAAGAGAATGAGAAAAGTAGAACTCCCAAAATATCAGAGGAAAATAGATTGAAAACGAGGAAAAGCTGCAGAAAGAGCTCAGAAGGAAGAACACAAGGAAAATACTTTCTTGGAAATGGGTTTGGTTTATTACGTCTCAAATATGACTTTTACAGATATACCATTTTCTTTACCATAGTTTAAATACAAAGACTATTATGTGCTACAGATGACCACAGATATATTCAAAGAACTCTCCTGTGCCGGTCATGGATACCATGGATCCAAATGGTATGGATCGAGTTACTGGTTTTAATATTTCCCGAACATATTCATCCACTTAGATCATTTCACTTCCTCAGAAAATTTCCCTTATAATTTATTTTGTCATATACATTCGTTCTCTCTTTTGGTTCCTTTAATTCCTTAAATGTCATATGAATCATTTCTTAATTCCATATAATGTGAAATTAATTATTGGTAGCCTGTCATATTATGATAAACTATTTTTCAATCATCAAAACTTGAAAAAAATTTTTAAAGTGTACTTTGAGAGTAAATTAAATGAGTGAACCTACTGTGGAAGATTACAATGGTGTTTGAAATGAATGCCATTTTCCTGAAGGGAAGAGTAAAGTAGAATCTGGAAGGCATCACCAAGCAACCTGCAAACCACGGAAACACCCAATGTGCTCTGGTCCATGTGTGCCCTTGTACTTTGTCTGGCATGTGGTTAGAACATAGGCACTATTAACTACTAGAGGCCTAGGATGTATTTTCAGTTTGAAAACTGGCAGAGGGCCCTCAAGATAGCTCAGAGGTCTAAAATGTCTGCTTAGGAAAGTATAGGAACCAAGACTGAATCCCCAGCAGTACAGTCTGTCAGCAGGGTGGCCTAAGCAACACACATACACACACACAAACACACGTGCGCGCTCATGAGCACGCGCACATACACACAACTGTAGGGGAGGCAGCAAGAGGATGCATCAGGAAGGGCCTAAATAATGATGTTCATAGTGATAGGAAAAAGGGGAAACTGACCAAAGAGCTCCACAAGTGGCAGACATCAAGAGGACTCGGTAACAAACCAGAGGGAAAAATGTCGTATAGAAAATTTGACCTTAAGATTTCTAGGTGAGGGGCCCGGCAGGATGGGTCAGTGGTCTAAAGCGCCTGCAGGAGGCTGAAGGGACCACGGTTTGATCCCCGGAACCACATGGTGTGCCAGCCCTGACATCAGGGCAGCCTGAGCTGACCATAAAAATAAAACAAACAAACAAACAAAAGTTCTGAAACAAGAAAAAAAAAAGTTAAAAAAAAAAAAAAGATTTCTAGGTAAATGATTCAGGGACATCTTTAGAGATAAAAGCAGACTGTGAGAGCCGTTGATAGCTTCTTTTTTCCATGTTGCATGTGAGATGGCTCTGGGCAGATGTTCTGGGATCGTGGTAACAAGGTTTTAAATACACGGCTTATTCTGGGATCAAAGGAGAAATTCAGAATATTGGCATCCAAGTGATACTTGAAGCCAGATGGAAATATAAAATTAATGAAAATAAATGAAGGCTAAAGAAATCTGAAATTTAATTTATAAAATTTATATCTCAATGAAAGCAATACTGCCAGAAAAGTGGTCGCCAGAGAGAGAGAGAGAGAGAGAGAGAGAGAGAGAGAGAGAGAGAGAGAAAGAGAGAGAGAGAGAGAGAGAGAGAACAAGAGGACTTGGGGACTCATCCAACGACTGAGTCATTCCATCCTAAACTGGGCTTTCACAGCATATTTTGCTCTCTTAAGAGGTTAGGGAAGATGAAGTTCAATAAGAAGGTATCAAATTCGCTGATCAACAAGCCATAGCTTCAAGTGCATATCTGCCTTCCTGCCACCTTATTGAATATCACAGATGCCTAATCTGTGCTGAATAGAACTATAATTTGGGCATGTCTCCTCAAGTAGAGGTTCAAGTTGGAGGAACCACACCTGCTCAGGACTTGAATGCTGCATCCCCCAGGTGGAAGTGGAGGATGAGAGCCAAGGAGAGACGAGAGACCAGAGAGAGCGTGTGAGCTAGCATATGTGCCCAAGAGGAAGCCGAACTCAGGTGATTCATCGAGAACACATTCCTGTGACAACAGACTCACCCTCAGAGTGCCGTATACAATGCTGCAAGGGGGCAGAGCCCTCGTGACCTAGTCCCAATTTATTGTTTCCATCGCCCACCACTGCTACACTGGAGTTCAGTTTCCAGTTCAGGCATTTTAGGGACACATTCAAACAGCAAGGTGTGAAAAGATTTTTAAAAAGAAAAATGCATCTAATTTGAGGTATGGAAAGTGCACAAAGGGACATGTTTTGGGGCTGGGGAGAAAGCTCAGTAGACAAGGCCCTGAGTTCAATGCCTGGTTTCACACACACACACACACACACACACACACACACACACACACACACACACAGAGCGAGCATGTTCTGTTGAGAATGAAAAGGTTAGCTGGTGTTTGTGAACTTATGTGTCAATTTCATACTGTATGATACAATAGACTGAGAATGACAGTGCTCTTAGTATTACAGCTACTTCACCAATCCCATGCCCCCCTAAATACAGTAGCTGCTAAGAGACTCAAAAACATGCCCTTCATTGCACTTCATGTATGTCTTCCAGGGCAATGGATAACATACAGGAAATAATCAGGGCTCTGATCTTTCAGAGTGCCTCTATTTCTAGATTCTCCATAAATATTTCTCTGGGCATATAGAGTTCATAGAACTATTTCTCCCTCCTGGGCACATATGCTTTCACTGAGCCAGACTACACACTTCTGGAATTTATAAACACTGACCTCATTTGCCACTGGTCAAGAGTCCTGTGAACAGCTTTTTTCTTTTCTGTTTGCCACATGGGCTCATTCTTAATGAAGACTGAATTTCTTGTTTAAATTCTAAAGTTTGTTTCTTGTTGAAAACAAAGGGAACAGAAAACAAGCAGTACTAAGTGCTGACAAGTCCTTGGAGGCATGCAGCTCGCTTGTTCTTTAAAAGCTTTCAGGAGTTTTTGTGGAATTACCAAGGTTCATTCTAGAGACAAATAAAAGGTATACTTCTGTAGTGACAATTCTATTCACCTTTAAAGAAAAAACCAAGACAACAAGAATAACTTAAAGGTTTAAATGTTTGGTTCCAGGCAATACCTTACGTTGCATTGCCCTCCAATCAATCTTGAAAAGATATTTTAACTTTTAAAATACAAGAGTATAAGGTATCAAATGAAGAAAGGCTTACGTTAAAAAATAAGAATCTAATCATCAAAAACATGCTCTTTAAGTGCTTGGATTTTTATGCCTGCAGTTCGTATTTCAGAAAACATTCAATTCCATTGAAATTCAGTCTTGTTATTGTTTACTCAAAGCCGTTTGTGTCCTATTTACATATTATGAAAGAACATATTTTATGTAACTTACTAATAAACATGTTCCTAACTCTTACAAAAGATTTCTATTGTTGGACTGACCTATGTATTGCCAAAAATTCTTGAAGGCTTCCATCTTCAGACAAGCGGAATGCTCCTTTATGGGATATGTACAAAAAAGTTCTCATTAGTAAGTATGTGTTTGGATCCAGAGACCTCTTGCTAGGGCCGGAGGTATAGCTCAGCTGATTAAGCGCTTGCTTAGGACAGCACAGGGGCCAGGGTTCTCTTCCTGGCTCCACCTGCTGCACCAGCGATGGAGACCTGGCTTGGTGGTGTACCTGTAATACTTGCACATGGGAGGTATAAGAAGGAGGATCGCTATGAGTCAGTAGTGAGACCCTGTACAAAAAAGAAAAAAGAAAGAAAGAAAGAAAGAAAGAAAGAAAGAAAGAAAGAAAGAAAGGAAAGAAAAGAAAAGAAGAAAAACGACACAGACCTCTTGCTGCTTCAGTGTCCTCAGTCTGTAATGTTCACACACAGAGAAAGTGAGAATTGTGCTCACCCAGAGCCTTTGAACTACGCATTCTCTCTGATGAACTTTGGAATTCACCTATAAAGCAGCAACAATAAAACCAGGAATATAGAAATATTCCTTTTGTTACACATTTTACGCAGATTGTGGAATGCCTACATATTGACCACAGGCTTTTCCATCTGCATGTTTCACTTAGGGCATACTGATAGGTATAGTCGTTCCTTTTAATGTGTTGTCCAATGTTAATGAATGAAATTTAGCTCTTGAAATTGTGTAGAAAGCTTAGGATTTCTACAAAAATAAACTTTTTTTGTTTTGAACACTTTGGGATTTCTAGAAAAGTGTTAAGATAGAACAGAGTTTCTGTATACTCTACCTCAGGTATTCCTTATTATTTTTTAAATGTATCTTGGTACAGGGTCTTACAGGGTCTCACTACACAGATAAGACTTGTAGTGATCCTCCTATTTTTAGCCTACCAAGTGCTGAGATTACAGGTGTACCTCCTTATTATTTATATCTTAAGTTAGTGTGGTATATATTCTATACGCAATGGATGGCTATTGACACATTATTACTCCCTGACATCCATGATTTGGTTAGATAGTCTTACTTTTTATATCCTTTGCCTATTCCACGTCCTTTCATCACTCTGCCTCAGCAAACTCTTCTAGATTATGATTATTTCATGAGCTTTCCTAGTTTGATGACTTGAACAATTTTTAGAAGTACAGATTAAGGATTTTTCATGGTGTCCTTTGATTGAAATTCATGTCCTATTTTTATTCATAGTTAAACTCTGGTTGTACATTCTTTGAAGAAAAAATATATAGAGGCAAAATGTGATTCTCATGCCTTTATGTCAAGGCAAGCACTACCAGCTTTTCAGAGGCTAAGTGGTGTTAGCCAACATCACTTGGTTGGGGAAGTTTTATCAGGATTTGACCTCTTTTCTCATGGTACTTTCTGAACTGAAGTCACTATGCTGAGTTCATGGTTGGAGAACAGATACATTTTTGTGGAATATATGTACTTTTTCTTATATTTATGTATGTCAAGATAGATATGTAGATATTTATTCTATACTTTAAAGAATTAGCATACACTACTCCGTTTATTGGATTACTCAATTTCTTTTTGTGCATTAGCCATGGAGGTTTTCTTAGTTGTCTGGTATGTTTCTTTGACATGTTTCTACCATTTTCTTTTCCTTACTTGGATTATTCATTTTGGCTTTATTACTGGTGGTGCCTCATTTTCTGGTACTACAGTATACTATGGATCATAGAGTGTATCTTGTCTCATTTGTAGAATCAGTCATGGCTCTAGGAATCCTGATGGATGTTACTGCATAGCAGTATTAGAAACCAAGAGATGTACACAAATTGTGTTTGTTGCTATAGGATCTTATTGTTTCCCAGAACTCTCAACAAGCGTGTCTGTCAATGTTATTTTTTTTTTTAACATTTCATTTAGGTCAATGTTCAAGTTTTTGTTAATGTTAATTTTTAAGAAAATGTGATGTCATGGATCAGGTCAGGGTTTTTGTTTCTATTTCATCTTTGTGCATTATTTTTTTCCATAAGTACATACAATTGATTGAATATGCTTGTTATAAGAATTTCTTTACTCTTGCTTAAAAGATCACTTAATTACAATTACTTACATCTATTTCTGGATCTTTTATTTCATTTCAATGATTGACTCATATCAACTAAGTAGTACCTACAAATTCTCAATTTATGAAGAAAATTTTATATTTAACTATAATATCCTGGACTGGCGAGAAAGCCCAGAAGACTAAGCACCTGCTTAGGCATGTACAAGAACCGAGGTTCATCACCATCACTACATTCCACACTGCCCATACTCCCAGGCACACTGAACTAGTCACCAAGAGCAGGTCTGGTGGTGCATGCCTGTAATCCCAGGGCTAGGGAGGCTGAAACAGGAGGATCGCTATGAGTCTGAGCTCATAGTGAGACGCTGCAATAAATAAATAAATAAATAAATAAATAAATAAATAAATAAATAAATAAAATCCTGCCCCTGACACCAAAAGGGTCCATCTTATTATAAGAATTGTTTTTAGTCCATTTGTAAGAGTCAACAGAGTCTTAATAGTACTAATTTTAATAAAAAGTTCAAGTATAAATTCTTCTCTACGTTCCCAGGCAAGATATTAGCTGAGTCATTGTAAAATCCAGAAGAAAATTAAATCCTGCCATTATACAATGGCACAAGGCAAAGGAATTAGAACAAAGCAAGAACAAAATGAATAGGATGGACATTAAGCTTTGTAATTACATGTCTAGCATTGACAAATGCTGTGCATGCCTACCCAAGAGCTGCAGTAATCCCAGCCCACTGACTTTGCTGCATTGGCTCCATCCTTTGGGCTAGCTCTGCTGGCTACCTGTGATTTTCTGTAGCAGTCATCACATATTTCTCTCATCACCAACTTTGTAAAGTCTTCCCTGAACTTTTGATTCTCACTCAAAGAAAAAATGCACCACTACCTCAAGAGCATATTGCCTGACCTCCCAGGCCTTCTTCTGAAATCAGGATGAATCCATGCCCCTAATGCTTCCATTTCCCATGAATGAAAACCCCACTCTAGTGTGATGATTCCAACGTCTACCATCAACTTAATAATAACCTGACTACCTTAGACTATGGTTGCTGTGGTCTCTGTGTTTCTTGACTGTTGAATTCAGGAAAGTCAATCCTAGGAAACCAATTCCTTGTTAGACCTTCTCAAGCAGGAACCAACATGATATCTTCTCAAAGGAGGGGTAGTAATATTTTCTATCTTGGGCCAGTGATGGGTGAAGTCTTTGTTCACTCTGACAGCTACCCTCAAGACATCATTCATATTGTCCCTGTACAAACTATTTGAATACTTCTTACTGACCCTAATCACTTTAGCCTTCACAACTCTTTCAGCTTCAGATTTGTACCTGGTTTCTTTGGCCACCAGCAAAATTTTCCATATCTCTGGCTCTGCTTTTCTTTCAACGTTTTTATTGTAATTCTGACTAAAGCAACCAGCAAAGCACACGCCAAGCTTCAGTGTTTAGATTCCTTCAAATTTACACCACTCATCTTAATATAGGTCTCCCAAAAAATTTCAGGACGTGAGCAACATGTAACTAAATTTTCTAACATGTGTAATACACATGACTTCTAATCCAGCTGTTAAGATTTCTTTTTTCCAAGTGACACCTCCTGAGGGTGGGCTTTACTGTCTACAGACTTCTCTGTATTCTAGTCAGCTTAGCGCTGACAGATATGGCACACCAAATAGTACTTAAAATATGTCAGTACTTCCCTAGCCAGCATCCACAAAACTTTCCATACTCCTTCTATAAGTAAATTCCAAAGGCTTCTGAAATATATGGTCAGGTACAATCACAGCAATTGTGCAATTTCTGGAACCAATTTTCTGTATTAGTCAGATTTCTTATTACTGAAACAAAAATTAAGCATCCATAAATTAAAGAAGAGATTTATTTGATTCAGTTTCTATGGGTTCAAGTCATCTTAGACCACCAGTCCAAGGCAAAAATGACACAGTGGAAGGACTTGACAGAGGAAAACTGAATTTCTTGATGGGCAGAAAGCAGAGGGAAATGGGAGAAGAGGGAGATAAGAACCAATTCTTAATGGTCATGCTCTCAGTGATCCACTCTCTGACCAGGCCCCACTTACAAATATAAGACTTTTCAAAGCAATTAGACACCAGCAATAAGTATGATGTTGGCCATGGGTTCTTTGCAATACAAGTATCCTGTACCAATTTCAGAAGAAGCTCACTATTAAAAGCTGAAATTTTTTTTTTTTTTTTTTTATCATGAAGTTGTTTGGAATTTGTTAAAAGTTGTTTTTATATTTTTGGTTATAATTACATGATCTTCTTTAGGTTTTCATGGTAGTAAATTATATTAATATTATTTCAAGATATTCAAACAGATTTTTAGAAGTAATGAATAAAATGATAAATTTCCAGGCAAACTAAATAATAAAAAAGATATATTATTAATATCACATTTGAAAGATGCAGAATTAATTATATACATTCAAATGATCATAGAATGCTTTCTAAAAATGCTTACAAACTCAGTAGTTTTGATGAAATGATTCTATTCCTTGAAAGTTTGAAAGATGCAAAGTATCACAATTTGATCAAGAAGATATAAATAATCTGAATATATGCATATATATATATATATCATTCAAATAAATTAAATCTTAATAAACTGTATAAAAGCACCAGCTTGACATATTTTCTTGATACATTTTACCAGTGAAAGAAAAGTGATACAAATTCTCCATAATTCTTTCGAGATTATGAGCATATTGACCATGGATTAATTGATTACAGAAGATTGACTCAGTCAAAACTAGATGAATATTGTAAAACAGAAAAAGTTTGCACTAATATATTTTTAATAATGTAGTTGCAAATACTATCAACAATATATTATGAAATTATAATGAAAAAATAGGTTAGAAGAATTACATAGTGAAACTAGATGAATGTTGTAAAACAGAAAAAGTTTGTACTAATACCTTCTTAATAATATAGTTGAAAATACTATCAACAATATATTATGAAATTATAATGAAACTAGATCAGAAGAATTACATAGTGTGACCATATAAATTTTATTCCACATGGTATATATGTAGGACTGGCTCAATATTGGAGAGCTTAATTTTGTTTTTTTTTTAATTATAAAAGCTATATAATCTTCTTCTTGAGTGCCCTGAAAATTTACTTTTAATATTTAAGGTGAATAACTTTACAAATATATATAGCAATTAACTAATGGAGCAGTGCCATGGTTTATATCTAGTTGTCCCCCTAAGGCCTCAGGCAGTCAAAGATGGAGCTTTTCAACAGTAACTAGATTTAGTTGTGTAGCTGAGATTAAACATGTGGTGCTGGGATTGATTCATAAGAGTGTGTGCTACCTGCCCTTAGACCATGTAGCCTGGATAAAAATATACAGGACAAAATGTGTCATTGTAATTGCTTGTCACTTACTGCTTGCTGCTTTGCTACTTCTTTGCTTGCTGCCTTCTACCCATTATGAATGGTTTGTCCTGTGTGATGCCCCTCTGTAAGGTCACCCTACCCTGCAGTCAGCCAGTTATAAGAAGAAACCTCTAGAAACTATGATATAATTTTTCCTTCTTTTTCTGCAACTCTTAGGTATTTTGTCTCAGCAATGAGTATAGTAAGATAATAAGTGTTTTCAAAGACAAAGTAAGAAAATTCAGTTTGGTTACTGGATCTAAAAATAGGTTACTGATGAATAAATTATCTTCAATATGTGTCATACTCTTAGTACATATGCCCAAAGTAAAATCTAATTATTTACTTATTAATATTGAAGTTTACAGTCATCAGAAAAAACACAGGTATAAATTTGTGAGACAGATATTAGTGTTTGTCATGTAGGCTTATGGTTCAATGGGATTGGTTCCCAAATAATTTATTTAACAAAATAAAAATAACCTGTGATAGCTTACAAGTGTTCAATATTACTTTTAGAGTTCAGAGTGGGTCCACTTTGAGTAATTCTGAATAATTCATGAGCTCTCTTGAGTTAATGTTCTTCCACAATAGATGATGACTAAACAGCTGGTGTTTCACAAACTTGGAACGTTTTAATTTTCTAAGAAACTCTGCCAGTAGATCAGATGAAAGATGGATGGAGTGAGTGGTAAATTGCCAAAATCCATGGAATATAAAAAGAGGTCATCAACACTTTGTATCTGGTCATTTAGGAACTTAGGATAAGACATGGGAAAAAAAAGAATATATTTCATTAATCCTGAGCAATCTGCTGACATTTTTTTCAAAGTGAAGATGTATAATTATTGGATATAGTTATCAATGAAATTATATTGAAAGCTGAACATAATTCTGTTGAGTAAAATTTTTGCTACATCTAAAATAAAAATGTCTAGATTTAGCATTAATGAGAAGCAATGTATAACTCCTTGTTAATATTTTGCATAACTTTAAGAAAACTATGTTTGAATATAGTTATTTTCATGCCATCTTAGCATGTGACAGAGATTATATCAAGTGGATGTAGTTTTTTCCTTGTACTTTTCTTGCCTGTTTTTCTGATTACTATTATGTGAAATCCTTACTTAGCTTCAGCTTAAAAAAAGATATTGGGAAAGTTTTACTAGCAGCTCAAAAATATTAAATTGGACTCTTATGAGCTCTGGTCCAATTATATGCCCCAAGTCTTGCTTGTAAGGATTTGAGGGCATAGCTAATTCTTTGGTGATTTTTTAAATTATATAAGTATAAATCTACTGACTTCCAGTTAACTACAATTTGATCAAATGCTACAGAATTTGGGGACTTCTAAGAATAGCTCTGCAGTACACTTTATCTGGCAGTTCCATTTGCAAAGTAGTTCTTTACCTATTTAATTTGCATTTTTTTTAAAAAAAAAGAAAAACCACTCTATTTTAATCCCAAAATATATCTCACACCGACAAATGGAAAAATGTCTAGTATGGTTATAACTTTTCTTATTTCAATAGATTTAAAATTAGAGAGTTCTGGTATATATTATTAATGTATTAAAGAATATTTATAATTAATGAATGGATAGAGTTACATTCATGTATAATAGGGAAAAATGTTGGAGCTTCACCAATAGGTGAACCATTCTCTTTATGGCTTACTGTCTTTTCTTTTTTTATTTTATTTTATTTTATTTTTCTTGTTTCAGAACTTTTGTTTTTGTTTATTTATTTATTTTTATGGCTGGCTCAGCCTGCCCTGAGGGCAGGGCTGGAGCAGCATGTGGTGCCGGGGATCGAACCGCGGTCCCTGCAGCCACCTAAGCTTTCCTAAGCAGGCGCTTTAGACCACTGAGCCATCCTGCTGGGCCCCTATGGCTTACTGTCATAAGTTTGAAGAGACACAAAAGAGAAAACCTTTATTTAAACAAAATATATTTATTGCAAAATAGTGTCTCTTGATATAGAATTAGTTTTTAATAAATATCATAGAATATCAAACTAAACCTACTACATGTACGTTCAAATTAATGACACTGTGGTCATCATTCTGGAAAATATAATTTCACTGGGGTTTCAAAACAACTGAGATGCGAGACATAAATCTAAAAAATGAATTAGAAATAATTTGATTTCAAAATGGCATTGAAAATAATAATATATTGTGGACTAAATTTAATAAAGTATAATTGTTACATGATGGAACATACATAATAACGTTGTGAAGTGTGGATATCCTAAATAAATGGAAGGACATTTTATGTCCATAAGTTTCAGAAAAAGTGTCATAGAAGTAATACTTCTTTTTGTTTTATTAAGTTCATGAAAACGTTATCTAGATCATGATAAAATTTTTGAAGTAATTAATAGACAAATCTAAATTTTTATGGAAATATAAAGTGTCTGAAGTTCTATGTGAATTCTTAACTTTTAGAAGCTATGCTACAGTATCATAATATTTTTTTAAACTACTATATTTATGACAGAGTAGTATGTGGATGCTGCTACAGATTAGTGGACTTGAGGTAATGGAACACAAATTCTTAAATTTTTAGTTACTTAATTTATGACAAAAGTGTAGAAGTAATTTAAGAATGATCTTTTGAATAAACGTTGCTGTGACAAATCAAAATGTACAAACAAAAACCTAATATCCCTTACCTTATAATTACTGAAATATTAATTAAGGTAGATCATATCTCTCAAGTTAAGCAGTGAAATTATAAGTTTATCAAAAAGCAAAGAAGGAAGTACTTGTACCTTGACTTAATCAAAGGGCCATCAAATACAACACCAAGTGTATAATGCTTATATTTATTCAAAACTTCTAAATTGAATTTCCTTAAAATACAGAAATTGGTTCTTGAAATACATTTAAATTCTAAGTTGCAATACATAAAAAGCATGGCAACACAACTCAATGGATGTTTTATAAAAGTCATACAAATAAATAGTTAAGAAATATATGAAAATGTACTTCCAATCAAGGGGCATTAGATTACTTCTAACCATGCCAGGTGCCATAGTGAGGTGACTAATAACACAATAAAAGATTGTCAAGTAATTAAAAAGCAACACCTTTTATGACTTTGAAAATATTTGAGCAGTCCTTAAAATGTTATAAAATTTAGATAACAGGATATAAGGAGAGAGATTTTTTTTTTTTTCACTTGAGACAAGGACCAAGAGATACAGGAAGGAAAAGCAATAAAAAGAGGAAGGGAGTTGTGTTGCATACGTGAAGCAACCCCATATGAGGAATGTAAATGTTACGGACAGAAAATGTGCATTGGAAAGCGTTACACATCAGTGCATAATAGAGCTGGACATTCCACTCTGAAGAGTCTCACAAGCTGAAAAGCTGTGTCCACATGCTGACTCAAATGTGAAGGCTCACAGAAACATGATCTATTATTTCCAAAGTAGAAAACCATCCAAATACCGACTAACTAGTGAACAGAGAAAAAATACCATACTTCATATCCATACCATGGAATTTTTAGCAATAAAAACAAGGATATACAGTTTCAAAATATAATATTGATGAGTTCTATATCTCTCACATACATACAAACATACATACTCAAATGTATACATATGTTTAACAAAAAATCATATATATATATATATATATATATATATATATATATATATATATGTATGCCATTCCGTGTACAGAAGCTACTCAACTAAGGTCAATGCATAATAATAGTAACTTGGTGTATCTCTTGGTGTTTCCTATCCTGAGACTAAGTAACCACTAATCTAATTTAATGTCCCTATAGACAGTATTTACCTATTTCATACAATTCATGTGCATAGGATAGTACACTGCTATCTTTTGTGACTGACATCTTTTATTGAGCACATGTTTAAATGTTCTTCCAAGTCGTATCCATTCCTTCTCGTGTATAGCAACATTTCATTATATTGATATATCACATTTTTTTCTTTCAAATAAAATGAGCTTCTCCCCACTCTTTTGTTCTACACATAGTAGTGTGCCATGAAGTCTTATGTGAATTTATCTTTTAGTTTATTTTGTCTATGTATGTGACTAGAAGTGAAATTTCTGGGTTATAGAGTAAACGTATACTTAAAGTTTGAATAAATCATCTCATATTTTACCAGTGTTTACACCATTTTACCCTTCCTCCAACAATGCTAGAAGATTTCAGTTTCCCAACATCTTTGTTAAGAATCAATATTACAGTTTTTATCTATTTGTGGTCATCTCTGTGAAATGGTATTTCATTACAATTTTGAGTTCCATTTCTCTATTGAAAAATAACAGTTTTATTAATGTGATTGTATTTCATGTGTATATATTTTTTGGAGAAATGTCTATGCAAATATTCATTTGTTTTGCTTTCTAATTGTGGATCATAAGGGCTATTCATGATTTATTTCATTTAATGTTACAGTCTCTACTAATAAGATGAAATGTTACAAAAATATTTTTGTATACTAGATAAAGTTATCTGATGTTGTATGTAATTGGTATTTTCTTCCATTTTTATTAGCATTTATTAATTTTCTAATTTGATATAGTTTACTTTATCTAATTTTTCTTATCTATACTTGTGTTTTTATTCTTATACTAAAAATAATCACATAAATCAATCTCATGAAGATTATACTTCTTTCATTGTAAAATATTTGTCTTATAGGTTATATTTATGACCTGTATATTTTCCAAACTAATTTTTGTACATAATTTAGGTAGTGATTCAAAGTTGACATTTTTGCAGGTGGATATCTAGATCTGAAATCACTTATCTAAAAGATAACTAAGGTTTTCATTAAATTGTTTCTTTTTTAAACAAATCAGTTAACATTAGATGTACAGGCTTGTTTTCAGTATTTTTTTAAATTCTATTGACCTAACTTATATATCTATCTCTAATGTATTTCAGTATTTTGAACTTGTTTTCTTTCTTTTACTTTCTTAACATTTTATGGAATGCATAACATCTGTTCATTCTGTTATATCACATAACACCTGCATATATAAGGATATGTATGAAGTCTTATATGAATCTCTATCTATCATCTATCTATCTATCTATCTGTCTATCTATCTATCTATCTATCTATCATCTATCTATGTGACCATATTACTATAGTCAAGGCTTGCAAGGGAACAGGACACATAATTTATAGTATGATTTTAAAATAGTCACCCAACAGGCACAGGGATTGGGGATTCCATCCCTGGGCCTGCCTTGCTAGCCCCACCCTGGAGACACTCTGCAACTGCAGTTGAGACTGGGTGTGGTGGCATGCACCTGTAATGCCAGCTCTTGGGAGGCTGTAAATAGGTGAATGACTGAGTTAGATCTATTAGTGAGATTCTGAGCACCCTGTAAACCATTCCCTAAAATACAAAACAAACAAACAAACAAATAAATAATTGCCCAAAAAGTCATGTGCAGGAGAGTGCAAGAGACAGGTCCAGACCCTGTGGAGACCCAAGGAATCCAGTGCAGGGTCTGGATCCCACAGCAATGTCCTACATGAGTCCAGCTAAAAAGCTAGAACCCATGGCAACATCCTCCACAAGCTCACATGCAGGCCTAGAACCCACAGTAATGTCTCATGCAGATATCTAGGATCAGCATTGGGAAAACTCAAAAGCTCATGGAATCTAGTGTTTATGTCAGCCAGGTGAGGCAGCTCTATCACCAGGCTGAGAGGTCTGCACTGGAGTCAGACAGTGAGACACTCAACATAAGGATCAGAACTTCCCGTGAACAGAAGCTCAGCCATCCTCAGGGACAGTGAGAACCTGAAATCCCCTGAGGAGATCAGAGTTCATATCAGGAAAACTAGCACGAGGAGCTCCTCCAGGAGAATAAATGACACAACATCTTCCCCTCCAGTTCTCCCTTTATCCTGTTGTTAACAAACCTCAGGTGGGTCTTCCATACCAAGACCCATGTTTATTTAGTTTAGGTGAGTGTTTCAAGTGGACCATTACTTAATCCACCACACATATGAAGGAACTAGGCATTACCCACATGCTAGGACTCATTTGTACATGCTACCCCTTCATCACCCCCAGTATCCTAATTGGCTTTGAACTTTGCTTAGATGTGATTGTTTAGTATGTGCTCTGATGTCTAACTTTCTTAGATTTATTTCTGCAGTGGCTTGTTAATTCATATTCAAGTATTCATAGAGAATTAAAAACTCACATAAGGGTATTGGCTCTAATTACCATACTTGGTGAATATAAAAAGTTAAATACGCTTTAAAAACAAAAATAAACATTTCATAATTTTTGCTTTGGTTTCTGGTTTAACCCATGGCCTGTATAGATGGTTGTTTCATGTTATTAAACACTATTGGTCCAGTTCGTTATTTGGGTTCCGTCATGTTGTTAATCATTGCTTTCATTTCATTGTGGCTTAAGGTATATTCCGTTTAATAGTGTTAATTTGTTCAAATTTGTGACATATGCCTATTATTTATGAAAAAGTACTGGGGCTGGGGAGATAGCTCAGGGGCACAAGTACCTGCCTGGCAAGTGCAAGGTCCTGAGTTTGATCCCTGTAAAAAAAAAAAAAGGACTGTAAGCCATTTCTTGATTGTGGCTGTGAGGGCATGCTGAGGAACACTGAGTTTCGAAAAGTTGTGGCATGTCTCAGAAGAAGTGTCTATGTGCCAGTACCAAAAAGTGCTCTGTGAGGCTTGAGGCTGAGGTGGGCCCTGCCTGATGGCTATATTTTTCTAAAGAAGTGCTAAGGCATGGAGAGAACTATTTTCTTCATACTGCTATGGGTGGCCATTCTGAATTTACTGTCTAGCTTTTAATGCTGGTATCAGCCTCCTGGAAATAATGCCATCTCATCTCTCACCACTAAATGCTTCTTGTCTATACTATTTCTTTCATTCAGTGAAAATATACATTTTAGTGTTTGTATGTGTGTGTGTGTGTGTGTGTGTGTGTGTGTGTGTGTGTGTGTGTTCACACGTTTCAGGTGATATTATGCATTTAGAATAAGACAGCAAGTTTCTGGTAATGTTCAAATCATCCTTTTTCTTTACAAGATAGAAGATTGGTTTTAAAATGCATGCTTAAGGTTGTTCTGGGATTTTATGACTTTTCATGAAAATGGGTCTATAGCTTTGATTTTGCTTCAGAAGTTAACAAATTTATTTTCTTCTCTTTGTAGAATACAATACACAACCTGCTTGATGGATCTGCAGCGTGATTATTAAACCTGGTGTGAACAGCCCCTGTAGATGTAGACTGAATATGCACAATGGTGCCGGAGACATTTCTCCAGTTGCCTACTAGAATGTATTCAATCTCAATCAATATCACATAAAATATATATATTTTTTTTTGCGGGACCAGGGTTCAAACTCACGACCTTGCACTTGGCAGGTAGGCACTTGTGCCACAGAGCTATCTCCCTAGCTCCTATCACATAAAATATTTATTCTGATTGTATGGCTTAAATGTAACACTATTTAATTTATCTAATCATTCTAGTTGTACTTTACTATATTTACTAGAGTTATATTCCATTTAAAATGTAATCCCTTTTGTCAGTTATAAAGAGGAGTTAAACAAAAGCAACTGTATATATGTGCTGAAAGTAGGAATCAAAGGAATATAACATTTAATAATAATAATGATGATGTAGACATTTAAATGGAATATAGAGTCCTGTAAACTGTACAATACTCACTTCTTTTTAACAGAACATGAAGTAGGCACAGATTGGCTAATAACTTATGAAAAGTTACATAGGCTACATGGTTGCAATTTGGTCTGCCTCTGTTCCTTCACTGCACTATCAACAGTGAATGCTTAAATCCTGGATTTTATAGCTGTACTGATCACCAGTTCTAAATGTGAAATTACTTAATATGGGGTTTGCATGTCCTACAATTTCAATAGCTATAGTGATTGCCTATTTATAGCTATAGAAACTAAATATTTACTCTTCTTGTTAGCATAGTCTTTTAAGACACCATGCTTACTATACTTAGGGCAAGATATTATTAAACAGTAAGAATTCATTGCCTTCCTTTTTACTTATTTCTGTGCTCCCACAATCGGATGCTAAATACATAAATAGCTTTGTGCAATATGATATTAGGGAGGATGATATAATCAATTAAGATGATCTTGCATAAATGTGCTCCTTTTCTTGGCCTTCTGGCATTGATGCTCCAAGAACACAACACAGGCTAATAAGTGAGTACAGATGCACTAATTAATTCTGTGAGAGAAGTTCGATTAAAGCTGTAAGCACAGCTGTCATACATGGAGTGGGTAGAGCTGGACAACAGTTGGACACAGAAAATATTTAGAAACTCCTTGAGAAAACTTTGCTTGCAAATGAACCACCAAGACGATATAAAGAATCTAAGACTTTCAAGACATCAACGCACCATTGATCCCTCAGCCTTCTACACACAGGAAACAGACTGAGAATTCTGGGCAAAGCCACTCTGCAGCAGGAGCACTCTCGACTGCCTCTTTGTCAATGACTTTGGAGGATGATAGCAAAAGAATAATGTTTCAGAAATAAAGAATTAAGTGGTGAATCTTTCTCAAAACACAAAAAGTAGAAATTTCAAAGGTCCAGTGAGAGACAAGAGTGATGTAGCATTTGCAAGTATATTGGTCCACTTGTGGAACAACTGATCCCTTGTGTCTCCAGCAAGCACCAGCGTCTGATGAATATATTCCTGGCTTCTCTCTGAACTAAATGGCTCTGTACAGCAAAGTAGGAAAATTGTCTGCTTTTAATCTTGTCATTATATTCTAATTATCTCCTTATATCCCTTCTTTTGTGTTACCTTTGTCAATGTCAATAGGTAAATATTTCTGAGAAAATTTTCTCTGTGCTATTAGCTTTTACATATTGTTGTGTCAGGAATACTTAAATTTTTCACAATCGCTAACACCTTCAACTACAGGTATATAATTTACCTAAGCACATCTCATAGGAACATGGCTCTAAACTGCCCAGAGCTTATTAAAATTTCTTCTCATCTGCTGAATATGTGTATTTCTTACAAATTTTAGACATTCATTCACCACACTTTACAATGACCATTTCATTATTTAGGTTATTTAGGATGTATGTGACCAGAACAAAAATCAGCTGATGCAATAGAAACAGTCTGTTCAGCTCTAGGTTCTCTCACCATGGTGATACTCACAGTGCAGCATGGCGATGTACAAATAAGCAAATAGCTGAAATGAGAATGGAAATTGTTGCCTAGCCATTGGTGGCCAACTGTCAAACAGGAAAACTCTATGCTATTAGAACTGATATGTTTTAGAAACTGTACACACGTAGCATTTATGACAGATATGGGAAAATCTTCTGATAAAGCATTTGTTTGATTACCTGTTGTTATAGTTTGTGTCTATTTGTTCCCCCAAAGCCTCACGCAGTCATGGGGTAGCTTCTGGAGTTTGTGTTTGATTGTTGTGGATGTGGCTGCTACAGTTGTCCTAGGGCCGGTAATTGGCACTGTATTATAAGGGGGGGAGAGAGCCTATCTAGCTGCCTGGGATGCTGTCACTCCCTTTGCTCTCTTGCTCTTAGTGATCCCGTGACAGTTTGGTCTCTGCCATGTGCCACTCTGCCTTAGAGCCACTGAGAATGAACTGAAACTTCCACTAATGGTGAGCTAAATAAACCTTTTTCCTTCATTTTCGGTGTCTAGTATTTACCACAACAATGAGAGAACAATAACTGATATACCTGTTCAACTATCAAACACACTTTGACCCCATAATGACTTGGTTATTTTTGAGATTCCACGTAACATGCAAGTGTCCATTTGATTTTATTAGCATATCATCTTAACCTTCCCCTTTACATCATACAAATAAACAATAGATAGCAAGACACGGAGACAAGGAAAACAGAAACAGTGAAGTCTTCACAATTCTATATTTCAAATCATTTTAGATTTTTCTTAGGACTAACATGCCAACAATTAAATTGTAAATAAGTTAAATTGTAAAAAAGTAAGCAGTTTCAATTTCATTTACTCCTTTGGCAAGAAAACAACTTCTAGGTATTAGACATTTCTCATATTTAATCATCTTAATGTACCAGCCAGAATGGAGTGATCCATCCAGAATTCTTTATCACTACAGACCAATAATATATTTGGAGTGTAAGGAAATTACAAATTTAGGTTTCTTTTATTTTAATTTGTTTCTAATAAACACATCCTGCCTTTGGCATTATTTGCCAGTCTCTTTATATATGCATGTTTTGACAACATCATCTCTCATGCCAGAGATGTTACAATTTGTGTCTCGGTGTTCCCCTAAAATCATCATGAAGTCATTGGGGTGGCTTCTAGAGTTTATGATTAATTCCTCATCCAATGTTGAGATTATATGTGTTGGTGTGACACCCATCCAGGAGCAGATAATCTGCATACAAATGTAAAGAGGGAAGAGATACTTGCTAACTGCAACAGTCTCTATTCTTCCTTTACGTCTTTGCTCCTTTTGACCACAATGAATGACTTCCCTCTGCTATATGTCACCTTTGCCTTGGAGCCAGCCACATGTGGACTGAAACCTCCACTGATTGTGAGTTAAATAAACCCTTCCTTCCTTAATTGTGGATGTTGGGCATTTTGTCCAAACAGCTAGTGAAAAATAACTAAGGAAGAATTTGGTACTACGAATAGGGTCATTGCTGTGACTAAGCCTGAACATATAGATTGCAAGCCTTTAGGAATGACTTATGGGAAGAGATAGGAAAGGTTTGGAGATGTCTTCTACAAGAGAAGCACTGGGACAACTTTAGCTCTTGTGTATGGGATATTCTGATTAGAGCTCAGAGAAGAGAAGGCTGACAGAAATCCTGACTGTAAAGATCAGGCTGGGGAGGTTTCTTCTGGGAAGAAGGTTTACATGGACTTCTGAACTCCAGATTACGAGTGTTATGGCTTAGCAAATGTTTGTCTGCATTTTGCTCATGTCCAGAGACTTCTCCTGACACTGAGATTAAGGACAGTGGATTTATAAATTCAGCAGAAGAAATTTCAAGTCAGTCAAATGTTGAGTCAGTGGCATAGTTATTTTGGTTGAAATTTTATCAGATTTATACTGATAACCAAGAGCAAAGAATAGATCAGAATGATATAAAATGTGAATTTTACCAGAAAGGAAGCTCAAATAAAGCCGTGCAATACAAAGTTATAGCTTAAGAGAATTCTATTGCCAAGAAAGAACAAGAGAATGGAAAAGATATCCTGAAGGCATTGTACAAGGTAGTGGGTCTCCATCCTTTGCAGCCTCAGAACTGCAAGGGTAAGGGACATTGAGCTCAGGAGAAAGCCAAAGAGAAGCATGTTCCAGAATGGTGGCAGCAGCCACACTAGGTACCAGAATGGCATCAGCATGGAGAATTTGCTCCTTGGAGTCAGGGTCAGAGTGCTCAGAAATTCAGAAATTTGACTCCAGCACCAAAGGGAGAAAAACATCTAGCTACTTCTCTAGCTGACAGCAGACATAGGAATCATACATGTGGTGATTGCTTTGGACACAAGCAATATGCAAGAGTTCTTAGGTTATGAAAGCGTCTATCAAGATTTCAGAAGACCTGGGAAGCCAAGAAGTGTGCCCTGAGAGGGAAGTGTATGAAGCACAGAATGAGAAGCATAAGGTGCAGTGGAAACCCCAGAAATTTGAAAAAGCCAGGAATATGGACCATCTGAAGAAAGCTGCAAAGAGGGAGCAAAGCAAGTTCCAGGAGAGAAGCCATGTGACCTACAATCAGCAGGAGTGCCACAGATGTGGAGCCATATGGAGTTCACAATTTTTCACAGATAGCTTTGGAGGTTCATAGAACTACAGGATTTAATGTTTTCCTTTCTGGATTTTGGACTTGCTCTGGTCCCAATTCTTGGTATCCTGGTGTTTATACTTTTTGGAATGGTGATGTTTTTCTTTTGCCATTAAACGTTAAAAGTGTTTTACCTTTTCATTTACTATTTTTCCCCTTTTTTCTTGTATTTTTAGTACAAGGCCTACAAGAACTCACTACATAGATAGGACTCATAGTGATTCTCCTGTTTTCAGTCTCTCAAGCACTGGGATTACATATATGTGCCACTATGCCCACATGGAAACAGTAGAAGACAATAGAAAAATTATGGAATCCTTGAATGAGCAATATAGGAAAGAAATAAAATGTATGGATCGGATTCAATGTGCTATACAGGAACTTAAACCCTCAATCACAAGCTGGCAAAATCATTTCAATGAAAGTGAAAATAGACTTTCAGACCTTAAAGACACCACTTCGGCTAGTAAATAGTTAAGAAAATATCTCTTAAAAACAACTAGAATACAGGAAAAACTAATTCAACATCTGCAAGATGATGCAAAGTTGAACAATGTAAGACTAATAAGCATCAACAAGAAGGAAGGAGTCAATAAAATTACATAAAAAGAATATGAGCACGAGGGCTGGGAGACAGCTCAGTAGAATAAGCACTTATCTGGCAAGCACAAGGGCCTGAGTTCAATCCCCAATTCTGCAAACAAACAAACAGACAGACAGAAAATACCTGGAATACAGGAAAAAGTAATTCAACATCTGCAAGATGATTCAAGGATGAACAGCATAAGACTAATAGGCATCAATGAGAAAAAAGAGTATGTAAGATGATATAAAAAGCATATAGACAGAAGTCATAGCAGAGAACTTCCCACATAAGAGGAAATAATCTGACATTCACGTAACGGAAACATATAGAACTGCAAATAACATCAACTCAATTAAAACCATGCCCAGATATATAATGATCAAGATCCCACAAATTCAGCACAGAAATAGTATATAAAAAACTGCTAGAAAGAAGAAATAGATCACATTGAAAGGAAAACCCATCAGAATAATGGCAGAGTTTTCCTTACAAATCATCAAGTTAAGAACATAAATCAAACTCTTGCAATAAAAGAAATTCCAACTGAGACTGATATACTCTCTAAAACCCTGAAGTATAATGGAGAAGTGAAATATTTCCATAACAAAGAAAAACCTAAGGAATTTCGTGATGACAAAGCCAACCCTACACAAACTACTTAATGATATCCTAGATAGGGATTCAACTGACCACAGCTCCATGAATGAGAACAGAAAGAACCACCAAATAGGGAAAACAATTAAACAAAGGAGAAAAAGAGATCTACAACAACTGTCTTTCAATTATTCTTTTTATTTTTCTTTTAATTATTCAATTATTCTTTTGTATAAAGCAGCAGAATATTTTCATCACCATAATCTACAAATGGACTTCTGAAATCTATGGGTCATAACTCTGTTGGGTCTATAGGGTGGATAAAAAGGAAATAATAGTAGCTGAGTCCCAAAAGTGACACGTGGCCACCAGTAAGCATTATGAACATTGTCCCTGTGCATTACATACTAGAACTTTGTGCGATTTCCAAACTCCAAACTGTTAGAAGTTCTGGTCATATATTTGCCAATCCAGTCTTTATGTTACGTTTTATTCTTAGTAGTTCTCTATTATCATGAAAACTTTTTCCTTGTTCATATTGATGTATATATTCAAATACTATGCGTGTACTCCAAATTGGTCACAGATTCATATATATGAGACAGAACATTCTGGTCTCTTAGTTGGACTATTTAATTTTGGAACATTGTTTTGAAATATTAATTCTAATTAAAATTTAATTAATCTTCTTAATTTTAATTTTTGTTTTATGACTTATACTATATCTTTGAATTACAATCTACTTATAAGACACGTTATGATATTTCTCCTAGTATTTGAAACTTTAATAAGTATATTTCCATTTTCCATTGACATTGTACTACCTCTTCCTTGTCTTTTACATACACACACATATATACATACGTATGAAATATATATATATATATATATATACATATATATATGAAAAATATGTATATAATCTGACATAAGATTGAATACTGCTTTGTAGAAATCTTCAATGACCTTTTAAATGGGTTAATCTAATATAATTATATTTTACATAGTCTGCATAAGTACCATTTTTAGAGCTCTTTATTCTTTATCCGGGACCACACAGCAACTTCTTTTGCCTTTTTGGATTATGATCTTTGTTATTTTCCATATGTACATCTGGAGATATTAGAATATTTTGAGTAAAATATTTTACTTTTAGGTTTCAAAGTTATGTCTGTTAGGTATAAAATTCAATAAGGACAGACTTTTTCTGTCCTTTGAATTAGTTAGTCTAGTTTCTTACCCATTTGCTCTTTTTTCTTTTTCTAATGTGGAATAAGATGCTATTTAATCTTGCTTCTCCATAGCTAAAATTTTTGTTTTAAGTACATGCTTTAATGATTTTTGCCTTAAAATTAGTTTTTGACAATTTCAGTTTTGTGTATCTTAGTATGATTGAACTCATATTTCTTGTGCAAAAGGTTCATTTTTCTTGGAAATGTGCTATAACTTTAACTAAATTTAAAAATTTTAAATATTTAAATATTGGTGTCAGTTGTGGTGGCGCACGTCTGTAATCCCAGCACTTGGGAGACTGAGGCAGGAGAATCAGTGTGAGTTTGAGACCAGGCTGGGCTACAAAAGTGAGCTCAACATAGTGAGACCCTGTCTCAAAAAAGACAAAAAAAATTAATATTTATTGACTACCCCTTTCTACTTTGAGAAGTCTAATTATATGAATGTAAGTTTCTTGATTTTGGCACATAGTAAAATATTATATGACTGATCTGTAAATTCTTTCTTCTTCATTTTTATTTTAGATAATTTTTATTGTTATATTCATTTAAGTTTGTAAATAACTTATTCACAATGTGAAATCTATTATTAATCTCATGTTATGTATTTATTTCAGAAACACTTCTATAAAATTTACTTGTTCTATATCATGTCTTTCACATTTCAATATTTGTCTACAGTTTTAATATGCTATATAATTATAATTACTTGAAGAGAAATTCTTATCTATTTGTGTATGAACATGTATTTAGTGAGAACTATCACTTGTTTTTTTTATATGTTTAAGAGAAAATTAGAAAATTCTACAGAATTTTCCTAATATAACAATACAAAAGTATATAAAGATAAAATGTAATGATAGATAATATATTTTGCATGCACAAGGGATATTGTTCTAGATTCAGTACAGAAAAACAATAAAAATAAGTAGACTCTTTAGAGACACTAGGTATGGTGATAATGCAGGCTGGCAGTCTTAGCCTCTGGAAAACCAGTGAAGGAGGATGAGAGTTAGAGGCCAGCCTGGGCTACAGAATGAGTTCAATTCATGATAATGGTTGTATTGGAGAAATGTCATCTTCCTTACATACATAAGGGGTGGATAAAAGCATGCTGATGCAAATGTGACACTCTCACAGGAATTATAGTTTCTTATAACTTGTTTATGTTTGTATATTAGAAAGAAAAAAGTTACACATTTAGTTCAATACTTATTAATTTATAATTATTGTTAAGAAATATGGCAGTTGCTAGGTTATATAGACCAAAACACTTTTTTGCACCGAGAAGAAATCTGTAAAAGTTCTGAAAGAATGACTCTGAAAAATTGACATTAAAGAAAATGGAAAAAAGTCTTATTGAATAAAAAATGTGCATATTTTTGAGTTAATAATATAACATTAATACTGTTTTCGTGTGCATCCAAAATAATATCTTACTCCAATTTAACAAAAAAGTTAGGTATAACAATTCACAGAAGAATTTATGTAGTGGTCTTAGACTCTTGCTTCACTGATTTGAGCCTTTAATGATATTTGCCACAACTGAAAATTATTCCTTCTCTGCAATGCCATGTATAGATAACCTATTTACTCAATTATTTACATGGTAGTGTATTTATAAAATGTAATGCAAAAAACATGACAAACATTTATTCAGGGTTTTGGTGAGTGAAGGATCCAGTTTTTCTCACCTGGCCATGAAATAAATCCTTTTTCTACCTCTTAGATTAATAACAAAATATTTTTCTCTGTTTTGCCAGAACTGACATTTGTACTAGGCCAAATAAACTCTAATGTTAAAAGAAGTAATTGACATTATAGCTACTGGCTTACTTCATGAATAAAATAGAACATAGACATAAAGATTCATTTTTCTTAACTGCTATTTTTGCGGTGCATTTTCAGGGGCTACTGGAATAAAAGAGAATCTTCTTGATATTTGATGAAGGTAACAGAAAGTGCATTATTGTTAGCATATTACTGTGTGCTTCTAGGGGTGAAACATATGGTTGTGGAAATTGAGCAATATCATAATATTCATGTCTAATATTCTAATTACTAGAGTGTCAACTAATGAGGAATCTGAGTTGCTCCCAGGAAAAAAATGAATCAATTTGCAAAAAAGAAAAGCATCAATCAAAAACAATGTGTGAAAATTTAAAAATGAAAGAAATGGTGACAAAGGGAAAAGAAAACCAGAAAGCACATGAACTTTCCAATCCTCCAGCAAAGTGGCATCGGGGAAAGAGTGTCACTGTACAAACAGACAAGGACACTTGTCAATGGAAAAGACAACAAGTATTGCACCAAGTCCCGCACTCCAGTTACTGGAGAGATACTTAGGATAGCTGGACTCAAAATCATAAGACATTTAAAATGAACAAAAGTGGAAGTTAACAACCATGAAGAGCTACTGTATGAAGAAAATTGAAAATGGGAATTGAAATATTTCGTAGAAGTTGAAAAGAGAATGATCTTAACCCAGGGATAGAAAAAGGAGGAAAAAGAAAAAAAGAAAAAGGAGGAGATGGGAGGGCCAGGACAGAGTTGATCAACAAGTATTGGTTATAGCCAAGTGAAATGAGATTTGGTTGATGTTGCTCAGCAGGGTGACTAGAGAGAAGGATAAATTCCTTCATAAAATTAGAAGATATTTCAAAGATTTTTTTCATAAAGAAATAAATGTTTCAGGAGAAAATTTCATAATATATGAATGCATCAAAGTAGCACCATGGTAATCCATAAACATGTGCAGTGTTCTGTTGTCTATTTCAGTGAAAAATGTTTCAATTAAGTAAAGAGACAAAATAAAAATAAGAGAAAATAAAATACTTTAGCTAAAGAAAATATCATCTAGACAACAAAAGAGCAAGACAAACCAAAGCACAACTATAGATTGAACAGAAAACAGATAAGGGAAACTATGGAGTTAAAAAGCACTCAACTAAATATTTTGAAAATAAGGATAAAAAGATAAATTGATAAAGGAAGACATTCAGGAAAAAGTGAAATAACAACTGTATATATTCAGAAAAGGGAAAACCAACCCAAACTAAGCATAAATTAAAGTAAGAAAGTTCCACTGAGGAATATTGGTAAATAGCACTAAAATGCCAAAAGATACAACAAAATCATAAAAGACAAAATCTAAAAAAGCAGAAATGGATAGGAACAGAAATAAAACAAAGAAAAATCACTTACATATTACTAATTTCTTGAATGAAAACAATAGGATAAATCTCAATTAACCATGGCTATTATAATCCTAGCAACTCTCCACTAGACTTAAATTTAAGTCTAAATAATAAGTGGAACAACTACAAAAAAAAAAAAAAAAAAAAAAAGACAAAAACTCAACCTCAACCTGTGTCTTAGTAAAGTTATCAGATTCTAAATGTGAGATATTTATTTGATTCTCCAAGATGAAATAAGAAGACAAATATACAAAGAAATGACAGTTTAAAAAAAAAAATTGAACCAGGCGTGGTGGTACATGCCTGTAATCCCAGTACTTGGGAAGCTGAATTAGGAGAACCAATGAAAGTTCAAGACCAAACTGGGCTACAAAGATGAACTCAAGGCCAGCCTGAGCTGCATAAAAAGACCCTATCTCTAAAAGAATAAATAAATAAATAAATAAATAAATAAATAAACAAACAAAATTTGAAAAAAAGCAGATTGTAAAGAAGATAACTGAGTAATACCAAAACCAAAAGCAAGCAAACTAAACTCCAGTACAGATGCTATTAAGGATTTTCAAACAAACTTAAGACACACACCATCAAATCAATAAAAATTAAAGAAAAAAAGATGACTGAATTCACTAGCATTTTGTAAAGAATATTCTATAGAATTAACTTGATTTAACAAAAAACGAGTATAGAATATTTTGAAAAATATCATATGGATATAAATCAGTGGCATGGTGCCTTCCTGGCAAGCTCAAAGTCTTGCATTTGATTCCTCAACTCTTGAACAATGTGCGCGCGCGCGCACACACACACACACACACACACACACACACACAGACTATAAATGTGAAATGAAAAAAAGATGAAGACAAGACAGACACATGAGCAAAGGTTGTTCCTTGGGTTTCTATATTATAGAAATAAATGATTTATTATTCAACATAGAGAGAAGTAAATAAGCGATCAAAAGAAAACATGAAATAAATTTATTGATTTTGAGGCAGTATATGAAAAACAAATTATAAAATTCATATGAGACAAGCTTAACAGGAGAAACAGAACTAAAGAGAAAAGAAACTATGGGCCTTCAAGTAGAAAAAGGCCATAATACAGCATAAATAATATATGCAGGACACAAACAACATGAGGAATCAGAGACACAGTATATTTGCCAAGGAAGCCTTGAAGAAATGGATATTTATAACTTCTTCACGAAGAATTCAATTCTCTAGACTAAGCTAAAGAAGTTCATTGCTCTGTAAGGCCACATGGTTGTAAAACTAACTCTGAAACTGGAACATCACACAACTATAAAAATAAAAGAGCAACAAAGAAATAGAAATAATTAAAAAGAAACAAATGCTTGAGCTGATAAGATAGGAGACTATCAGTCGAGAACCCTAAGGTTGTTGAACTTGTCTTTTGTAAGCTAAAAGCAGATAAAGACCTTTCAAGATAAAAATTGAAAGAACATACTGTGACTGCAGGTGCTTAGCACCAAACACTGAAGGAAATGCTCTCAGGTAAACTGGGAGACAGCTAGATAGCAACATGAAACACATGCAGCTATAAAACTCACTTGTAAATATCAATTCACATATTAATACATATTAAGAGTAATTATAAGTACACAAATGTAATATTGCACTTATAAGGTAAAAAGATGAAAATTGTGTTGTCAGTAGCACAAAGTGTGGGGAATAAAAGCATGATCTTTTCCATATGGTTGAATTTAATTTAATATTGGCTTAAAAAGCACTGTTATATTTCTAGGGTGTCTAATATAAACCTCATGATAATCACAATAAATACTCACATGACATTCAGAAAAGAAAAGGAGAATTGTATTAAAAATAATCTGAGTAATTTAAAATTCAAAAACAAGAGAAAGACAAAAAAGGACAAAAGACAGATAAGACATTTGTAAGGTAGCAATGAACACTTCAAAATCAGTAATTGTGTTCATTTAACTAGGTTAATTATCTCAATGAAAGGACAGAGCTACTACCTGCCTAACCAGATGCTGTCTGAAACAGACTTACTTCATTTTTTCTAATTTAACTTTACCTTACCTTATATTCAAGAGTTAAATGATAGAAAAATATTTTATGAAAATGGAGAATTAAAAAATTCTGTAGGTGGCTACATTTGTATTAAAATACACTTCAAGTCAAAAACTGTCACAGAACACAGAGAATATTAGTCTTGAAAATCAATTAATTAGTAATTACAACAATTACACATATATTCACATAATTTTAGAGCTTCCAAATATGCATAGAATATATTAATAGAACTATAATGACAAACAAATAGTAACACAACATCAGTAGTTCACTACAATAAAGAACCAGTGAGCTTGAATAATAATAGAGATAAAAAAGACATCATAAACAAGTTGATGTCATCCTACCCAATAGCAGCAGAGTGCACCTCTTTCTCTCAAACATGGGAACATCCTCTGGGTTAAGCCCTATCATGGGCCACAAAAGAAAAATGAACACATGCAAAGATTGTATCATTTCCAACCACAATAATGTAAAACTAAAAATCAGTAGTAAAAAGAAAAGTTAAACATTCACACATACATGGATATTAACTAACACTTTGCCCGTGAATCAGAAAAGTTCAAAGAAAAACAAGAAATATCTTGATACAAATGAAAATTAAAGCACAACACACCACAACTTATCAGAGGCAGCAAAAGCAATATTAAGAAGTTTATAATATTAAATGCCCACATTAAAAAAAACTCATAAAAAACATAACTTCATTCCTCAGGAAGACAAATAATAAAACCAAAATAAATAGGGAATAGATACAATAAATATTAAAATGAAATCATATGAGATAGAAATCATAAAATAATAAAAATATGTCAAGGAAGCCAATATTTGTGACTGAAAATATAAACAACATTCACAAATCTTTAGCTAGGCTAAGAAAAAATGAATCCCATTAACAGCGTGAGAACTGACACAGCAGATATTATAACTGTGTTCACTAGAGAAAAAGGATCACAGGAGATCACATTGAATGATACCAACAAATATAACAAGAGAAGTTTAAAATATCTTAGACACCTATAATATTTACCACAGATTTTGACTCTAATTTCAAAAGACCTTACAATCCCACAGTAATTTTTTAAAAAGTATTCTACTGGTATAAAAAAGGGGTTTTCAGATCAGCAGAACGGGACAAACACCCAATAAATACACATATGTGGCCAAATGATCTGGCCAATCAGGTTGAGAATACACAATGGGCAAAGAACAGCCTCTGCAGCAGAAAAGCCTAACCACAAAGTATAAAAAGTAAAGCCATATTAAATGCTGAGCTGTAAAAGGCTCAAGTCAACAGGTTCTGACATGGCCAGTTCTGCTAATAACCCACTACTATTATGGACTATTGGACTATATATACATGGTCCTGCTAACCTGTTATGAAGCTGTCTCAGTGTTATTTCTTTCTCTTTAAAATTAATATTTTTTTAAGGAACAGCCTCTTCAGAAAATGGTGCTGGGAAAGGGACACAGCCAAATTGGGGATGTAGAGCAAAATTAATTTAGCAAGACTCAGTTTAGGCCTGGAAGGATGGCTCAGTGGTCTAAAGTGCCTGCTTAGGAAAGCTTGGGCAGCTACAGGGATCATGGTTTGATCCCCAGAAACACACGCTAACCCAGCCCTGCCCTGATGGCAGGCTGAGCTGGCCATAAAAATAAATAAATAAACAAACAAACAAAATTTCTGAAAGAACAAAAAAATAAAATTAAAAAAAGACTTAGTTTAAGGTGATTTAAATACTTACCTATGGGACTGGAAACTGAAACACCTAGATGAAACTAACAAGGTAAATTCTTCTTTGTACCGTCCCCAGTAAGAAAGAACAAATGGTCAATATTTATTTTAAAAGATGCTCAACAGATAAAGGAGAAAACATATCAAGAGCAAAACCATGCACTTATGTACACTGCATGAATCAGACACTGGTCTCAAGAACCTTCAAAAGATTCATCATACTGATCATAGCACTGTGTAACACTAAAACTATGCTTGGAATGTATGTCACTCTTGTCTTTTTGATGTGTACTGCTCCCGCTGTAAACTCAGTTACTGTCATTCTCTCTCTCAAGAGTAGTACTTGAAAATAAGAGACTGGGCCAAATACAATAGTCTTAACAGGCTACAATTTTGTATCTCCTTGAATTTCCAAATATCTGTGTCAAAATTGTGTAACTGCTTATATCACATTGTATGGAATGTTATTAGAATATCAATGATGGTCAGAAAATATCAATTCCAAGATAAGTCAAAGATATTTGATACTCAGAAAGCCAGTGATAGCGGGGCATGGTGGCGCACACCTGTAATCCCAGCACTGGGGAGGCTGAGGTGGGAGGATCAGTGCGAGTTTGAGACCAGCCTAGGCTACCAAAGTGAGCTCAAGGCCAGCCTCAACTGTACAGCGAGACCCTGTCTCAAAAAGACAAGAAAAAAAAAAAGAAAGAAAGCCATTGATGATAAGCTCAAGTACCTATGCTATAGAGTAATAGTATCATAAAGCTTTTCTGCTGGAGGGTTAACAATGTAAGTTAACAGACCAAAAATTGGAGAAAAAGAAGGGCTATGAGGTGAGCCAATATTTTGGCCCTAGCCCTTCAAGGTCAATAAGGACTCAGGATATAAGAGAACCTGTGCTGTAATATCCTATAACTCAGAGGTGTCCCAAATTTTCTGGTCAAGGAGATTATGGGACCTCAGAGGAAAGGGATAAATGAACTATAGTGCATCTTAGGAGAGTCACCCAGAGAAAAACATTCTCTCAGGCTTTCACAGAAAGCCAACTGGCCAAGCAATGGCTGTGACTCGTCCTGAAGGCTGATACTAACAACAGTTCTACAAAGTACTGTCTATGGTGCCAAACTTAATCCTGAGGGGATTTGACCCTGGAAGATACAAAGAATGAATGTGTTGTTATACAGGTCTTGCTTCGACTTGCCCTTGATCACCCAGAAAAAAAAAAAA
This sequence comes from Myocastor coypus, assembly GCA_004027025.1. Taxonomy (NCBI): domain Eukaryota; kingdom Metazoa; phylum Chordata; class Mammalia; order Rodentia; family Myocastoridae; genus Myocastor; species Myocastor coypus. The sequence goes on along the minus strand of PVJA010012440.1, from coordinate 6,957 downwards.
AAAAAAAGCTTAATTACAATGCATGAAACGCAGAGCTAGATTGGTGAGATGAGCTTTAGGAGACTTAGGTCAATAGCCTCTTACGTTACAAGTTTCACTGGTGGCCCACTGCAATTGCAGAACATTTGACTATGTATGCATATGCTTCCTCTTAGTCCAAAGAGAAGAATTTTCTTTTCTCTCTTTTTTTTTTTTTTCTTCTTAGCAACATCAATATGGAGGTGGGTCATGCCCACACACTGTGCTCTGTGGAACTATTGTGAAGATAATATGCAATGTTTCAACTTTTAAAAAATAGGGGGAAAAAAGTAATGCTTATTGAAAGTGTTAATGTTTAATTGTTTGATCAATCTTATATACCTATATCTATTAATCTAAACTGATCTGATGATGGAAATATGTAATATAGCCATTGTTAAATTTAAACAATAAAAATATTACATCCTGAAAAAAAAAATAAAAGATGCTCGACATCATTAATCATTACAGAACTACCATGTATTACCTCTCACCAGAGTCATAACTATCCAAAAATAAGAAAATATGTTATTGATAATACATAGGATTTGGAACTTTGGGACCTTTTGGGGCAAAATGTATAATGGCACAGAAACTATGGAAAATGTTATGAAGAATTCTCAAAATATAAATGGATATAACCATACAAATTGGCAAATCTACTTCTGGCTATATACCTAAAATATTTTAAATGGACCAACCTTTCATTGCAGCTCTATGGATGAATGCAGAGCACATCCTATTAAGTGAAATTATCCTATCAATGAGGAAATATAGCTCGTATAATTTAAAGAACTGGTAAGCATCAAAATAATACAACCAGAGAATCCAATGCTGGTGTCAAGGATTTAGTAGTGTGAGAAATGCCAGTGGTTATTCAGCACATGTAACATTTCTGTTGTGCTGCATGTGCTTTGAACATAGTGTCTAAAGTTTACAGTGTAGCATTATGAATTTAAGATTTTGAAGAGGGAAAATACTATGTTTAGTATTCTTAACACACACTAAAGTAAAATTTTCAATTTTAAAACGGGCCATAAATCCAATATCAGGAGGAATTAGAAGCATTCATTTTGTTGTGATGATAAATCACATCTGTCCAGACTTGTAAAATTATACACATTAAATAATTGTAATCCTTTTTCTTGAATATGCTTCATTAAAGCTTTTAAAACTAATGACATAAATCCCCCCAAAATACATAAAACTCACAGGAAACTAACATAAAATGTGATATAACTGAGAATAAGTGTAATAGAAATACTAGCACATGTAAATTTGCTCTACAGTCCTCTTAAAACTAGTAGGCTTAAAGTTATCATATTAAAGTAATAAAAAATGTGATTCAAAGAATCTATGAACAGGCATCTAATCAAAAGTCAAGCAAATACACACAAGGAAAGAAAAGAAATTTGGCCCCCATGTGTTAAATTAAACCAAAACGAGGCATTTTGTAACAGTAATCACTAATAATTTCAATGAACATCACACTACAGGAAATCAAACTTAGAAAATACACACCATAAATTTCAAAAGATACATAGAAACACAGAAAGAAGCAGGTATTAACTTACTACTCCCAGCTTTTTTCTGAGGTGCTAGGGCTTATAGTATTGTTTTCCATTCTTTGACTTTCAGCCTATGAATTTCTTCATGAGTTAAGTGTGTTTCTTTTATATAACATTGTTGTATTTTGCTTCCTAATCCATTGTGCCAGTCTATTTCTTTTATTGGTGAAGTGAATTCATTTACATTAATGGCTATAACTGAGATGTGTTGACTTATGATTGACATGTTATTGTTTACTCCCTTTTATTCCTGTATTTAATTGTTTGCCCTATTTAGTGAGTCCTTTCTGTTCTCATTTGTAGAGTTAGGAAACATGGCAGAGACAAAACCATACATTTATGTACACAAAATGGTTAAGACAATGGTCCTAAGAATTTCCAACAGGTTTTTGAAACTAGCAGTTAATTAGTAGAATTCTCACCCTGATTAACTATATATGCTGATATATGTGAACTAAGCAACTAAACTGAGGATAGCAATGTGTAATACTAAAAAAAAAAAAAATGCTTGGAATATCTGTCATTCTGGTATTCTAAACATATACTACTTCTAATATCATATCAATTATAGCTATACTCTCTCTCAAGTAAATGTTTGTTTTTAAAAAGGTAACAAAAGACAATGAGACAATAAAAATGCCATTGGATTGACCTGGTACAATTTTTTATATGGTTACTTTCTAAACTTCTGTGTAAAAGTATATAATTGTTTCTCTAATATATTCTATAGGGATTTATTAGAATATCAATGACTGATGGAAAATACTGATTCCACGCTATGGCTAAGGCATTTGATATTCAGAAAGACAATGATGTTAAGCTCAAGTCACTAATGAAATATTATATTAGTGATATAACAATATCAAGTGATATAATAATATCACTCAGCTTCTTTTGTGGAGGATCAACAACTCAAGTTTGTAGAGTAAAAAATAAGAGGAAGAAGAATGGCTACAGGATAGCCAATATTTCAGCCCTAGCCCTTCAAGGTCAGTGAGGACTCAGGACTTAGCTTACTACTCACAGACCAAGCCAACTCTATTGGACAATAAATAAACAAACAAGCTATCATGTATAAAATAACATTATGATCAATATATATTTTTATGTATTACAATGCAATCATAATGCATCAATTATAAATAATAAAAGTGGATCATGTATTGTGAAACACAAAAACATCAGTAATCTGCACAAAGTAGAATATATCTCTGATTTGACTGCAAAAAATACTAGTAGTCAGTCTGCATAACATGTTATAAATATCCTTCTTCAATACCACTGATGAAAATTGAAATAAAGACAATATTGTACAATTTTAAAGTAATGTTCATATCTAGGTGTTTCCCAAATCCTCCTGCACACACAGGTGGAGCTTTTGGGAAGTGAGAAGTTCACACGGATGTGAACACATCAGTGGACTACCCATTGATGCATTTATAGCTAAATGTGATTTCAGGACAGGAGGTCTGATTGGCAGATGTGGGTCACTAAGGACCTGTCTTGGGCAGGTCTATCTCCCTCCTTCCTCTCTCAGTTGTCTGTTTCCTACTGCTTGGCCATGAGCAAATGTTCTGTATCATGCTTCACTGTTGTACCTCTCTACTTAGGAGCAACCTAACTACGGACTGAAGCCTATACAAGCTGAGAGCCAAAATAAGTCTTTCTTTCTGAGAGTTGTGGGTGTCTAATACCTTGTCTCAACAATGAGAAAGTCACTCAGATAAATTTTGGTATTGACAGCTGAGCCCCTGCTGTGATACTACTTGATCATGTAGTCCATAAGCCTTTAGAAATGTATTGCAGGAAAAATTTGAAAAGATTTGGAGACACAGACTAGAGAATCAGTCCTTGAATATTACAAGCTGAAATGGGAAATTTTGCTTAGACCTCGGAAAACCAGGCTGCGGAGGTTTCAGTAGAGCAAAAGAATTCCACTGGGATAGCTCAGAGGACTAAGTGCCTGCTTAGGCAAGGGTAGAAATGAGAGTTCGATCCCTGACACTACATGCTGCAATGGCCCAGCCACTGAGTTCCCTGAGCCAGGTGACTGAGACATGGTGTGGTAGTGCAGGCCTGTAATCTCAGCCCTGGGAAGGCTAAAAACAGAAAAAAATATTATGAGTTGAAGCTGTGACATGAGATCCTGTACCAAATACATAAAACAACAACCACAACAAAAGAATTCTATTGCGAGATGGAATCCCATAGGCATATCCCTAACTGTGTGTGATAGGCTCTTGCAGAAAATTCGTATGCACTGTGTTCATGTCCTGAGACTTGGTAAGACTGAGTTTAAAGAGTGGTTGACTAATTTGGCAGAGAAAATTTCCAGGCAGACTAATACTGCCTGGTTGTGGCACAGATAACATTGGCGAATTTTAGTCAGTTCTGTGTGGACTGACAAGGACAAACAACTCCGTGGAGTGATTTAAATTTTTAGTTTGGCCCAGAATGATTCTTCAGTAAAGATGGGAGTTGCAGAGACAGAACAGAGGAGAAGTTGGTTGCTAAGAGGATTAGCCTTTTTAAAAAGCCAAGTACAACAAACTACAATAGTAAAGATGGCATAAAGGATCCACAAGAACCAGAGGAGTCACACCCTTTGAAGATTCAGAATTGCAAAGCTGAGAGACTTTACTTTGAGAAGATAGCCGCAGGGCACCAATGGTGAAAAGTGAAAATTGATTTCCAAGATTCATTTCATCCTGCTCGGACATCCAAACACTCAGACACCTCAGCAATTATCAGTGAGATGCAAAGGAGTTCAGATAATGCTCAGTGGGGTGGAAGACCTTATCACCTAACTGGTGCTGGGTTTAGGTGCTTGCAGAATGTAAGAGTTGAAGGTTTAGGAAAGCTTCCACTGGATTTCAGAAGAAGGCCTTTGAGGTCAGACTGTGTTACCCTGAGATAGCAGTGTGAAGCTAGGAAGGTAAAACCAAAAATACAGCAGAGACTCTAGGATGTTAAAAAAAAAAAAAATACAGAATATAGGTCATCTGATAAAAAGCAGAAAATGCAGCTAGAGGTCAAATGAGAGGTCATGAAGGCTCAACTGTCATTAGTGCAGCACGGGTGGGGCCACTCAAATTTTGTGGTGTCCCAGATTTAACATTTGTCATGCTGAATTTCGGTCTTAGTTTGACTCCATTCCTTTCTACCCTCATATTTTTTCCCTTTGGAATAGGGATGTTTATTCCAAGGCACTGGATGTTAGAAGTGTTTGACTTTCTTTCCAGTTTTATCCCAGCTCACAACTAAGACTTGACTTTAAATCTCAGAGGAGTCTTTGGACATGGAGTTTTCAACAGTGTTGAAGCTGTTAGAAATTTGGCAACTCTTGATGGTGCACTAACTTCGTTTTCTGTAGAGATGCTCATGAGTATTTGGCAGGGGAAACAGGGTTAAAATGCTATGCTTAGTGCCTGGTAGTTCATGTAAAGGCTCATGAGCTCATATAACAGGCTTTGGGGAGGCAATTGGACAATAGAAGCAGAAAAATCATAAGTGATTTAACCCACTGGTGAGGTTGTAGATAAGTGTGAGTAGGAGAGCGAAGCCTGGTTGAAGGAGGTAGGTCACAAGGAAATGTGACTCTCTAGCCATGTGATCTCTCCCTGGTTCTGGCAGCCTTGCTATGGGCTCTTTCTCACCTGTGATGCTCATCTGCCGTGCTGCACTAACCCGGATCCAGCCGCCCACAGATAAAAAAACCTCTATAAACTGTGACTCAGAGCAAACCTTTCTTTCTTAAAGTGGTGGATATTGGACATTGAGTCTCAGATATGAAAAGTAACTAAGACAGTGTCATAACACATTGGTGACTAAATATATATATGTATGTATATATATATATATACATATATACATATATATGTATATATATATACATATATATGTATATATATAATATATATGCAACATTTTGAATTTCAAAATAAAATTACATAAAAGGGCAACATCAGACAATGACAAAGATAAAACAAAATAGATACAATAAAGGTGCAAATAAAATAGTAAAAAAAACCCTAAATCTTCTAAGATTAAGGCATCAATCAAAATACTGACTTACTAAAATATAAGATATTCATTTAGGGGAGTATGAAGTAAGTTATGACCACCTGATTTTTGATCACCCCATAATAAATATACCTAGGTGCTCTTATAAAAATAATATATTTCCAATGTATGGGGATTATAAGAACAACAGAAAACTGATAAACTAAATTTAGATAAAAAGAAATTTCCCATTTGACTTATAATCCAAAAGTCTTTCCCTACCATTCATTTCCTCACAGATTTGCAGAAGCAAGCTGAAACAAGTACAAAATGTATTATTTAAATATATACAGAAGTGTTTGACAAAAGCATTCATTTAGCTTTAAAATAGCAGCAAAAACTCATAAAATTGGGAATAGAAGAAACATTTTTTTGGTTTGCTAAAGTCATCTAAAATTCTAAGGCAGTTAATACATGCAAGATTGACAAACTGAAAATTTTCTTTGTGAGACTAAACATAACGCAAACAATCCTGCTATTGCAAATATTCATCACTGAATGAATATATGAGCTGGTATTTTAAGGAAGAAACATAGACAGTAAAGATTAAAAAATAACGCTGCAATTATTCCAGACACCAGAAATATATTCCTCAAATAGGTTATAGTGTCACTCTGGAAAAATTTTAAGTCAGTAGCGAAACCATGCACTTATGTACACAGGATGAATCAGATATTGGTCTCAAGAACCCTCAAAAGGTTCATCATATTAATTATAGCACAATGTAACACTAAAATTATGCTTGGAATGCATGTCACTCTTGTCTTTTTGATGTGTACTGCTCCTGGTGTAAACTCAGTTATTGTCATTCTCTCTCTCAAGAGTAGTACTTGAAAATAAGAGACTGGGCCAAATACCATAGTCTTAATAGGCTACAATTTTATATTTCCTTGAATTTCCAAATATCTGTGTAAAAATTGTGTAACTGCTTCTACCACATTGTATGGAAAGTTATTAGAATATCAATGATGGTCAGAAAATATCAATTCCAAGCTAAGTCAAAGATATTTGATACTCAGAAAGCCAAGTACCTATGTTATAGAGTAATAGTATCATAAGGCTTTTCTGCTGGAGGGTTAACAATGTAAGTTAACAGACCAAAAATTAGAGAAAAAGAAGGGCTATAAGGAAAGCCAATATTTTGGCCCTAGCCCTTCAAGGTCAATAAGGACCCAGGATATAAAAGAACCTGTGCTGTAATATCCTATAACTCAGAGGTGTCCCAAATTTTCTGGTCAAGGAGATTATGGGACCTCAGAGGAAAGGGATGAATGAACTATAGTGCATCTAAGGAGAGTCACCCAGAGAA